>NDGN011138467.1:0-12359 GCA_002564285.1 Tympanoctomys barrerae | reverse complement strand
TGTACATATATTTTTATCTTAATTTTTATTTTTGTGACATTTTACTTCTATTTAATTAACAAACAACTTTCTAAATTTCTTTTATTTCACTTTGTGTATGTGTGTGTTACCAGGGATCAAACTCAGGACCTTGCAATTTCCAGGCAGACACTTAGACCACTGAGCTATATCCCTGGCCCTATATTTAACTTTTAAATCATGCAACATTTTTCTTCTTATATTGTTTCTTTTCTTTTCCTTTCTTTCTTCCTTCCTTTCTTTCTTTCGTTTGTTCATTCATTCGTTAATGTTGTCCAAACTGTTTTTGCACAATGGTATTTGATTTATCAATAGTGGAAATCAATAGTAGGAGATAAGGTTAAAAGGTAGGCAAGATTTTGATAGCTGATCTGGATAATTTTTCAGATTCTCTCAAATTTTATCCCTAAATGTCTCTAATAGTGGAAGCTTATGAAGGCTGCATCTGTGAGTACCCCTAAATTGCTCTAAAACATCATCAGACTTTCTTGGCACACTTGGGTTTCAGTTTAAAGATTCTAATAAGTTTCCTATTTCCCCCTAGGTATGTGTAAGTGCATGACTATTTTCCTGAGAGTTACATTTTAATTACTTGTCACTCAGATAACTGACGTACCAGGGAGACAGGCCAGGGTTAGCCAGTAACTGTGCCCCGGACTCCCACTCAAGCAGACTTGAATGTCTTCTCCATGACTGAGGTCCTGTGTGAATGTGACATCCTCCGATCCTCTCCCCTCAGCCTTCTGAGGCCGTTGGTCTGGCCTCAACTCTGCACAGTGGGAGTACTCTGCACCCCGCGCTTCATAGCAGTCTTTCTAGCACTGTGCCTGCCCCCTGACCTGTGATCTCTGGATTCTCTTTCCTTTCATGTCTTCAGCTGTACCATCGTTCTGTTTTTAGCAGTTTATTCCCTTCTCAGCCACTTTCGGATTATTGCTCCCCTCTTCTAGCGCCTTGGTACATGGCCCAGCCCGTTCCCTGAAATAAGAGCTGAAAACCACAAGTAGTGTGACTGATTGGTGGATCTTTCTGGAAACTTGCTCAAGAGTGGGGAGTGAGAAAGGCTCAGGAGGAAACTGCAGTGATCAGGACATTCATTGGATACATGTAGCTGGCAATTTTGTCAGTGAAGTTTACATGAGAAGATAGACTTATTGAAGGACTACAAAGCCACCATGGCCAATATCTTGAATTATACATTATCTCCTTTAGTTTAAAGACTGTTTCATGAGTAGATCCTGGCTCATGAAATGTTTAGTTATTTTCCTAAGTTTGACTTTAAGATTGTAATCATGCGTCAAATGCATGACACGAAGACACGAGGTATAATGCAGCAGATGAGCCTGTTGTCCCCTTCTTTCCAAGTAGGATAAAACACAGAAGTTGCTGTAGTAATTAATGCCCAGCACTGATCAGAGTGAATTCTTTGGTTCAAGGCAAAGAAAAGTTGCCTTGCTTACATACATGGCATGTTTATTCATTGACCTTTTGACTCGCAGAAACTAGCATTTTACTGTAATAAACTCTTGGCCACATCTGTTATAAATTTAATGCAATTGATTTTTCCAAGAATAGTGTTCTAACTCTAAACCAAAATTATAAGCAGCTGTCTGCTAATAGATATCTATACCAACGCCCCACCTTAGTGTCCTTTTATTTGAAAATGTTTTCTGTACTTCAAGAATCAAGTTCAGATTGGTGTTCTTAATTGGAAAATTATGCTTTAGGATTTTGTGTCCTTTTTTTCCCCCCTCATCCAATAAAGGAACCATTCTTTGTGGGGCAAAATTGGCTGCATCTTTTTCTTTCATTTAACTTTTTATTATGTGATTTCAAGGAAATATTTTAAATTATTTTTCCACTATTCCAATTAGATTTCAATTTTCACTCTTTTTTACTTCTTAGAGAGTTTTCAGCTCATATATTTAGTTTTTCTTGATGCTTGCTTTTCTGTAGTATAATGCTGAATAAAGTTCCTAGGATTAGGGGGAGAACAAAAGTAATTTGTTTATAAAAGTTGAGCCTATGGGGGTGGGAGCGGGCAGTAAGATAGCTCAGCTCCTAAATGCCTGCCTAGGCAAATGCAGGAACAAGGGCTCAATCTCTGGCACCACATGCCATGCCAGCTCATCCTCAGGTGTACTGAGCCAGCCACCGAGATCAGGTATGGTGTCACACATCTGTAATCCCAGCACTGGGGAGGCTGAAAACAGAAGGATCACTGAGAATACAAGCTGTGTAATGAGACCCCTTAGCAGATGAATGAAAAATGAAAAAAAAAAAAAGATGAGCCTAATTTTGAGCAAGAGTTTTTCATTTTCCCATTAATTTTCTTGAATTATAAATAAAATATAACATATAAAAATCTTTGGAAGATAGGGAATTTGTCTAATGCTTATCAACATTTTAGATTGTAGAGTAGTTTTAGGCTTGCAAAACAATGAAGGGGAAGATATGGAGATGCCCCACATACCTCTTACCCAGACACATGCCTGGCCTTCCAAATTATTGACACCTTCTGGTAAAGAGGAACATTTCCTTGACACATCATCATGAAAAGTCCATTGCTTACTGTGGTGGCTTAACTAAGGATCAATTTTAGTGGGACCGTTCAGCTGAACTGAGTCACAGTGGCTCTTGGTTATGGAAGACCCACCTGAGGAGTGTGGCCAGCCACATAAAAAGAGAATAGGGGGTGGGGGATATTTCATTCTGCTGATCCTGAAGAAGCTTGCCCTGGATAGTTTTTCTAGTAAGAACTTGACTGTTCTCCTCTGCGGAGCTCAGATCTATGTTGTCACGGAGGATGGCTGCATCCTTTGGGGAAACTCTGGTCCTAGCTTGAGCATCATGTCCTGGATTAGTGCAGACCCCTCAGCCTGCTGCCACAGAGCCTTCATCCCGCTGGTGCAGACTTTCTAGCTTCCACCACTAGTGGTTGGATCTTCCAGGAGCAACTAGCACGGGCCATTGCCATGGGCTCATGTGGGATATACTGTGGTCTCTACCATCAGCTGTATTCTTCGGGTCTCTAGCATGCAGACAGATCTCTTGTGCTCTCCTGAATTTGGCTTTTGGGGTGAATATTATAAAATCCTATGCAATTATGTATCCAATATTAAATCTATTGCTTTGCAAAACCCTGCCTATAACACTTACATTAAGGTTCACTCAGTATTGTGCATTATATGGATTTGGAAATGTACGGTGACATGTATCCATCTGACATGATCACCCAGAATAATTTTACTGTCCTAAAAAAATTACTATTTTTATTTATTTATTTTTTGTGAGTGTGGCCAGCTCAGCCCACCCTAGGGGGCAGGACTGGTGCAGCACGTGGTGCCGGGGATTGAACCATGATCCCTGTGCACTTGCCTACACAGGCACTTTAGACCACTGAGCTATCTTGACAGGCCCTAAAAATTATTTATCTTCTGTCCATTCATTTCACCCTCCAACCCTAACCCATAACAACCATTGATGTCTTTACTGATTTGAGATTATAGTGGAGCTGAAGAGTTTCATTGCCTAGTGATGATGTGGCTATTGGAATGTCATAATGCAATATATTATGTGTATTTTGGTGACATTGTTGTAAACACCTATATTCGTTTGCCAGTCAAAGTCTAGCAATATACTTTTCACAGTTATTAATACTTAGCAATAATAAATGATGATAGGGTCGATGAGATAGCTCAGTGGACTAAGTACCTGCTTAGGCAAGCACAGGGACCATGGTTCAATTCCTGACACTAGATGCTGCACTGGCCCGAACTCTGGGTGTGTCAAGTGGGCGACCAAGACCAGGCATGGTGGCGCATGCCTGAAATCCCAGCACTGGGGAGGCTGAAAACAGGAGGATCACTATTAATACAATCTGGGTAGTGAGACCCCGTACCAAATGCATAAAATATAAAATAAAATAAAATCATCATAATAAATGATGTTGCTAGTTTGTATACTTACTGCCTATACTTATCATTAGCTTAGAGTGTACTTTATCCACTTATTAGAGAAGAAAATTAACAGTAAAACAGCCTCAGGCAAGTCCTTTAGGAGGTGTTCCAGAAGAAGGTACTGCCATCATAAAAGATGACAGCTCCCTTGTGTTCTTGTCCTTGAAGACCTTCCTGTGGGACACAGCGTGAAAGTGAAGGACTGTGACATTGATGTTCCTGACCCTTTGTGTCTTGTGTCATCACTGTGTCAGGTTCATGCATGTCTGTATCTTCATTTTAACAAAAAAGTTTAAAAAGTAGAAATAAAGTTGAAAACTAGAGGAAAAAATCTTATTAACTAAGAATATTTTCATACTACTGTACAATATTACTATTTTGAACTAAGTGCTACAAAAGTCAAAAATTAAAAAAATTACTGCAAAATATAAAAATTTGCAGTAAGTTCAGATCAGTTTATTATTAAAAATAAAACTTTAAAGAAGAATTCAGCATAGCCTCCGAGGCAGCGCCAGTCCCACTCACACAGCACAACTTCAGGCCTTCAAGCCCATTCGTGATGGCGGCGCCCGTACAGACGGACCAAGTTTTACTTTTATGCCTTACTTTTCACATAAACATTTTTCAGAATGCACAGAATGTTTCTATGAACATCATGTTGTTGCAGTTGGATACCATTTATCCATCTTTACCATGATAAATTTTCTGTTAAGAAACTATATTGTAGGTTAGTCTTTCACTCCCTTGTTCATGAGAATGTTTGGTTTTCCATTATTTTACTGTTATAAATAATACTGTGAATATTTCTGTCTGTGTCTAGTAATGTAGGCATGCAAGACTTTCTCTAAAATGTGTTTCTGAGAGTAGAGTTACTGGGATATAAGGACTGCAGGGCATCAATTCTAATATATAAAGTTATATTGTCTTTCAAAATGGTTTAACTTTCTACAACAGTGTTGAAGACTTTGCATTGAGCTATATTCTCGCTCACCCTGTATGTTGTTAGATTTTAGATTTTTCTTTTCCTGGTACCTGGGATTGAATTCAAGACTTTGGGCTTGCCAGGCAGGCACTTACACTGCTGAGCTATCTCCAGAGTCCTAAATTTTTTTTTTAATTTTATAAATCTATGAAATCAAAATGACTTACCATTGTGATTTTAAAATTGAGAGCCAGTGAGATAGCTCATTGAACTAAGCACATGCTTAGGCAAGTGCAGGGACCAGGGTTTGATCTCTGACACCATATGCCATGCTGGCCCAGCCCCTGGGCACACCGAGCTGGCAACCGAGTTGGGGGTGGTGGTGCACATCTGTAATCCCAGTGCTGGGGAGGCTGAAAACAGAAGGATTACCAGGAATCTGAGCTGCATAGTGAGACCCTGTACCAAATACATAATTTAAAAAAAAAATTATGCTTTACCATTTACTAATGAAAATTTAGACTCTCCTTGTATTTTTTTTTTTTTTTTGGTGTTTGTGGTCCTTCTGTGAGATGCCTATTTGTGTCTTTTGCCTGTATTTCTATTAGATTATTGACTTTATTCTTATTAGATTCAAGAAAATCTTTATATATCATGAATACTATTCCTTTGATGATTATATATGTTGGGCATGTCTTCTATTTTTGGCTTGACTATTCCTTCTTTTTGATATCCTTTTAAAAACAGCATTATTGAGTTACAGTGGACATACAGTAAACTGCATATATTTAAAATGTACAATTGAACACACTTTGATGTATTCATATGAAATCATCAGGTATAACACAAGCTAGGGAACTCTAATTTAGCCTCTAATAGTTTCCCCATGAACATGTATTCCTTCCTTCTTGAGTAAATGCATGAGTGGAATGGGTGAATGTCTGATATGTGTATATTTAAAGTCTAAGAAACTGCCCAACTGTTTTCCTAAGTGGTTGTGCTGTTTTACACCCCAGCAAGTAGTGTGCATGAGCTTCTTCATGAAATCATTTTTATGGACAGAAATACTTACTTTTGAAATGGTCAAATGTACTAATCATTTATTTCATTGCCTCTTGCATGTCATTTAGGAAGCTCCTCTCTACCTGAGACTATAATGGCATTCACCTGTAGGTTCCCGGGTTTTTTAGCTTTTAACATTTATATTCAATTCTTTTGTCATTTGTTATGGTATGTGTAGTATGGTCAATAGGGCATAACCTGTGAATCATTTTCTCCAATTGTGTAACTGTCTTAGGACCAGCTACCAAATAGCCTCCCTTTCTCTTGTGTCCAGTGCCACCTCTGTTCTAGCCAACTGCCCATGTATGAAAGGCTCAGTGTACTCATCTCTTTCTGTTCCATTTGTCTGTCTCCAAATGGAGATAACACTATAATAATTCACCACTGCAGCAATGTCAACCCTGTTCTTGGCCTTTTATCCCTCACATACATTTTGCAAGCTACTAGTCAAATTCCATAGAACAACTTCTGAGATTCTGATTGAATTCAAACATCACTGTGATAGGACTTGAGATCTTTACAAAATTGCATATTCTGACCCATGAACATGACATATATTTCTTTATTTGCATCTTTAATGTTTTCCACTAGATATTATGGATGGATAGTAGATAGTATGTTTTAAATTCTTCTAATATGTATGTTAACATTCTAGAAGGATCGTTTTCTTTTACTTTCCTGTTAAGGAATGTTAATAAATGCACATATGGGGGGGAGAGAGAAAGAGAGAGAGAGAGAGAGAGAGAGAGAATATTACCCATTTTTACACCATATAGCAAGAGCAGGTATAGTCCAGTTAATTCCCAAAACCTTCCACACAGTGTTATTATTGCCTATAGTTCTGATGTAATCAGATCTTTCAAGTTGTCCATCTTCTGTATTGTATCCTCTAATCTGGGCCTACCTGTTTACTAGCGACCCAACCTTGGCAATCATTGTTTTATTCTGTATTAATTTCTACATGTTTAACCTTTTTAAAAAAATTGTAGTATAAATGAGATTATGCAATATATTTTTCTCTATCAGGTTTATTTGATTTAGCATAATGTCCTCTAAGCCTCTAAGCAGTTCTGTGCTGTGGCAAATTTCCTTTTCAAAAGAAGAGTGTGTGTGCATGTAAATATGTGTGTATGCATATATGTTTATGAGAATGGAAAACATATTTATATATACTTTTTTCTCTATTGATTCATTGATGGGTATCTAAGTTGTGTCTGTATCTTGGTGAGTGATATTGTGCTGAGCATGTCCCTGTAGTATCTTTATGAGCTGGTGAGTTGATTTCCACTTTAATTTTTGGACCATCCACCTTTTCTGGCATTATGGCTTCAGCAATCACCATTTCCACTAAGAACAGCGTACTAGGCTTTTCTTCTTTGCACACTCCCACCAGCATTTGTTGTCTCTTGTCTTTTTGGGGGCAGTGGGAACACTGGAGATCAAACACATGCTTTGTGCATGCCGAGCTCTACCACTCAGCTGCATCCCCAGCCACTCTCGTCTTTTTGATAATAACCATCCTACTGATTAATTTTAGAAATCATTTTTAAAATCCTTAAGCTTAAAATTTCATGAGCCAGCATCTTAATATTCCTTTCTGCTCATTATGTTTCTTGGAAGATGTTAAGCTATCAATTTCTAATCTCAAATTTGTTTTATCAGGCCTGGAATGTTTCATTCTCTCACATCTCTACTTATTGTCTCTTGTCCATGCATTTCAAAGTTTATCTGCGGGTTTTCTCTCTGAAGTCTGCTCTGACATGTCATAGGCTTATGGATATTCTTACAAAATTATTCAGGTGGCCTTTGCTTTAGGAACACTTCTCAAGTTCATTCTCTCAAATTAGGAATTAATTTTCTATGTGCCTGCTGATTTTACTTCAGTTACTACATATTTAATTTTCTTGTGCCATGTCTTATTTTAACCAGCTCTTGTTTAACACATTCTTTTATCATATTAAGCTCAGAAAGTGGAAATTCTTGCATTTTCCTTTTTTTTTATATCCCAAAGAGAAAGGATATGGAAGAAAGAAGAAGAGGCCTTTCCCTTAAAAGTTACATTTTTTTTCTGTTTCTTGGGGAGAAGGAATTTATAGACGATTGATTAGTTCTGTGCAACTATCGAGCACCTGCTAAGTGCCACGCACTGTTTTTGGCACTAGAGATATAGCAGTAAACAACAGAGATAAAAATGTTTCTTTACTTTCATGGAACTCTATTCTGTTAGAAAGATAGGGAATAAAAAGCCTTTGTACATCAGATGGGGTGATTATTCAAGGGAAAAAAATAAAATGGGGAGAGGAAAAAAAATTTTAAGAGAATAGAAAAATAATAGATAAGACAATAGAAATGATACACAATTTCAGAAAATAAGATGATGGGTATTCCGTAGTCGTTGTTACATTGCACATTGCTGTCTTCAATTGTAGTTGCTCAGATTACAAATATGAACATTTGTGAGTAATGATAATTGAACTTCTCCTTTTCCAATTCTTATTCCTCTTATTGCTCTCTCTTGTCTAATGGCTCTTGCTAGTGTTTCCAGAACAATATTGAATAGGACTAGTGATAGTGGGCATCTTGTGCCTGATTTTAAAGTGAAAGTTTTCAATTTTTGTCCATTTAGAATGATGTTGGCTGTTGACTTATCATAGATGGCTTTTATCAGATTGAGATATAGGCCATCTTTTCCATTTCTCTGTTGGTTTTTCTCATGAATCAGTGTTGGACTTTATTGAAAATTGTTTCTGTCCATTGAGATGATCATGTAGTTTTTAGATTTTGGCTCTTTTGGTGCTATATATTGTATTTTTAGATTTTCGTATGTTGAGCCAACCCTGTATCCCTGGGATGAATCCCACCTGGTCATGGCGTGTAATCTTCCTGATGATTTGCTACATTCTATTTGCTAAAATTTTATTGAGGATATTTGCATCCATGTCCATGAGTGAGATTGGCCTATAGTTCTCTTCTTTGTTAAGTGGGGATACATGAGATGTCTTTAAAACTTAAGAAAAAGAGCTATGTGCAGGAGAACTTTCCAGATGGAAGAAATTGCTAGTCCAGAAGCCTTTAGTCTCAGCAGTGTAGTGCCTTCCTGGAAATCGTGAGGTTCTGAGTTCAATTTCTGGTACCCCAAACAAACAAATAGAACAACAAAAAAGGTAAAAACCTTTAGTGGGAGCATGTCAGCTGTGTATGAGAAACAATGGTGGCTTCAGCAGAATGTACAAGAAACCAAGAAATAGGAGATGGGCTCAAAAAGGCCCTGTGGACCAGAATGCATGTGGCTTTTTCTCTGGCTTTCTCTACATGTGAGATGGGCATGTTGTGGAACAGGCAGGAGCAGAAGGGATCATGTAAGACATGATCTTATATTTGTGTTTCTAGGACCACTGTGGCTGCTATATTAATAACTGGCCTGACAGTAAAGGCCAGAGTGGGTAGGGAAGGGAAGGACTATTTGATGTTTGCTAATGATTGGGATCAGGTCATAGGAGTGACTCCCAGGGTTCATCTGTGGCTAGATTTTGAAGCATAACTAATGTGATTGGCTGAAGTACTGGATGCCCGTTAAGAAAGCAAAGAGTTAAAGATGAATTCAAGGCTGTTTGTAAGAGATCTGAAATAAATGGTGAAATGGCGTCACCACCTTCTAAACAGGGGAAACTGAGAAAAGATTAGAGTTCCAGAAGTGCAGGGGCTTCATTGTATGCATCTTAGGTTGGAGATGGTCTTGAACATGGAAACAGGGCTGATAGGCATGTGACTGGATGCAGCCATCAGGAGGGCAGACTGGGGAAATGATCTGAGGTCATCAGTGGACAAGTGGCCTTCAGAATCATAATCCTAGATGACACCAAGGGAAATGTAGGTTAAGAAATGTGTGCTAAGAAAGAAAATCTCATCTGTTGGTCTTTCTTTTCACCAGATGTCACATGGGACTGGTATGAGGGGCTCCTCTTATGTGGTATGTGGATCACATGTTGGATGGATTTGTCTTGTGTTTTGAATGTAGAAGTTCCACTCACATCTGGGCTGGAGGAGACACAGTAGGAAGACAGTCTTTACCTCATCGACATTGCTATCCACAGGTTTTTGGTGGGTGTGAAAGTTTTGTTCAGGTTCAGATGAACAACATCTCATTTTGTGCTTGGGATAAAAGATAGGTTCAGCAAGTTTGGAGTTACTTGATGAACTATGGCTTTCCTGACCTCTTTTCAGTTTGACAGAAAGCATGAAGAGGGCAACCTGAGTCATTCCTGGAATTAATATAAGGCTGCTGGGAGGAGAAAGCCTCTTTTTTTATAAAACACTTATTTATTTATTTATTTATTTATTTATTTATTTATTTATTTGGTACAAGGTTTCGCTATGCAGCATGTGGTATCTCCCCGGCCCAGAAGCCTCTTTCTGTGGAGCTACTGATCAATATAATCCTGGAATCTTTTGAAGCATATCTGTGAGAGGATAAAATATAGCTTTCATAAAAAATAAAAGTGTGGTAGGGGTTCATTTAGCATTATATTCTAGTAATGTTCTTTAAAAATCTTGGATTCAGCTATACCTGAAGTACTTTAGTGAAATTTCCTCCCTTTCTCTCTCCTTTGTGTTTTCTATCTCACCCTCCTTCCTTTCTGTTTTGGAACTCGCTTTCTATTCATTTTCAATTTCTGTGGTTCCAGTGCTGTACTTATTCAAGCCTACAAATCCAGGCAGGGGAAATAAAAATCTGTTCAAGTAGTTCATTAAGCTAAAGCAGCACATTTAGATGCTTATTTCACCCCCTGCAACTTCTGTATCAGAGGTTGTGTTTGTAAGTACTTTCTAGCAGGTGTTCTGGAAGGCCATGGGCTGAACATGCAGAGCCAGCACATGATAGAAGTTAAGGATTGATGTAAAGTTTTGCCAAAATAATGCTATTGTGTTATTACTAATAGGGGAATGAGGAGGATCACATTTGGGGAGGATGCGTAGGAGTTCTGTTTGAGAGCTCTTGTGTTTATCTGTGGCTAGATTCCTGGAGCTTTCAGAAGAGACCAGGGCTGGAGATGCTCACAAGGACTTCCTTGCTATGTAGATGCATTTAAAGCAATCTCACTAGAGGAGGGGGCCTCAGCTGTAAGTGTAGAGATGAAGGAAGAGAGAAGGGGTGGGGGAAGCCTGTGGTCTGGGAAGTCCAGAAGAAGAGGGTTCCAAAAGAACTAATCTGGAGAGAAGCAGAATTGTGGGTGAGGCTGGCATCCTGAAGATCACATACATGAGGACTTTCAGGAAGACAGGGGAGCTTTACTACTGAAACCCTTCCAAGAAGCCAGGAGGACTGAGAACTGACTGCTGGATTCATTATTATTGCCGTCCAGCCTCCAAGCCAGGTTTTAGGAGTGAAGGAGAGGAACTAGTCCTTGACCATTTGTCCAAGGGGCAGCCCTGAGCCATTTCTGCCTTAGCAAAGTATTAAAATAATGGGTTAGATTGCCTGGAATAAAGGCCAAAATTGGCGCTGCTGAAACTGGGGGGAGTGGAGGGAAGCAAAGCACAGATTGCTGGAAGTTTCAGTACGACGATTCTGGCACCGCCTTCATGGTATGTTTGATTATGACCTGCACAGGAAACTGGAAAGTTGAGCCAAGTACAAAATTGAAATTACCTCCTGATGGGCCCCAGGTGACAGATGAACTTTGGAGGAAAAAAAGCATTGTTTATGATGCTTCTAACCACAGTCTGGTTGGAAATCCTGCCTAATACCTATTTCCATAATTCCCATTATTCCATCAGTACTTCAGCTTCCTTCCTACTTATTTTTTTCTTTTTTGCCAATCACCTCTAAGCTGAGCATGTGCTGTGTGTGCTAAAACCAATCTGAGGGAGAAAAAAAAATCTCTGGTATTTAAATGGATTTGACATTGTGCTAGTTCTGGAAATTCCCATCAAGAGGGGACATTTTACTATCATATTCCACTAGTGTAAAGAGACAGTTGCTTGAACTATACAAGTGACAGCTGCTCTTAGAGATGGAGGATCTAAAGAATAGAGGAAATGAGGGTAGTTATAATTAAATTAATAAAAAAGATTATTATATGACTATATTGAGTGGAATGCTCAGCACCTACCTCACTGACATGGCATAATAAATGTTTATATTCTGGAAATCATACATTTGGAAGGCATCTTCCTGAACTACCATTTCCTGTGAAACTATTTGAAAATTCCATTTATAAATACTTCTACTGACATTGTAATAAAATATAACCAGTTATATTTAAATGGCCGTATTTAGGCTAGCTTTCCAGGATGATTTTCATGGGTCTGCTATTTGAGTATTTGCTTAATATGACCTTGTTTTTATTTTTATTTATTTATTTATTTATTTTTAAAAATTTTTTGGCAGAACCAGG
>NDGN011138458.1:0-10947 GCA_002564285.1 Tympanoctomys barrerae | reverse complement strand
CCATGATCCCACCATGTTCAAGGTTCCAGCTCACCTCTGGTTTCCTTACTGTGCGGTGTGCTTGAGATTGGCATTCCTGCATTCATGGAAATCAATATATGTTTGACTTGAGGCCTCCAAATCCTTAGAATCAAAGAATTAGGATGGAACTTACTCTAGCCCAATTCCTTTTATTACAGAATGATAACACTGAGACAAATATAAGTTGAGTGAATTTTTGCAAAGTTATACAGATAATTCCTCAAAACTAAGGGTAGGCTTCTGCCTCAATTGACTTTCTTCAGAATTCATTTTCATACTCTGTGCAGTTAGTACATAAAGATAAGGCACATGTAATAGAATGATTTCAAAGTCACTAGTTAATTTGAGGTGATGTATTAGAATATCAACTGAGAGCTGATGTAAGTTTCAAGAAATTCTGGGAAAATGGAAGAATAGACATGGGAGTAGGTAAGACCTCAGTAATTCTGAGAGAGAGAACAGTAGGACATGCACAAGCAATAATAGTCAGGCCCATACCTAGCCACTAAGGTAAATATATACTGAACAATCTCTGTCTTGTATTTCTTTCTCACATTTACAATTCTGAATGTTTCCACTTGAACCAAGTTAAATTTTTCCCATCCCAGCCATACCAGGAAGTGAGGGAAAAGTTCTTAGCCTTTGGACTTCCAAAATGCTTGAGTGGATTACATCTGGATTTACCATTCTTCAAAAACTATGGAAGCTGGAGCTAGATCTCTAAAGGCAACAGTGCATATCAGGGTGAGGCAAAGATGCTGGCTGTCAGTCCAGTATATAAATGTCCCTTAGAATAAAGTGTTAGATGAAATAATAAGGATGGCTTTCATGTCATTAAAAGTCAAGAAATCAATGCTGTAAAGATGAAGAAAGTAGCTTCCTATGAACCAATAACCTACATTAGAGGAGCTTGCTTTGAATTCATCTTCAAATTCCTTCCTTTGGAGTGATAGGTGTGGTGTAGAAAGAGTCTAAGTGAGTAGAAGCAGGCAAATGCAATGCTTCAGTCAAACCTCCCTATGTACTTTTGTCCCTAACAGTATTAAAATATTAAAATGTTTCACTCTAGCTACTAGAAAATATTAGAGTCCTCAGTCACACACACACACACACACACACACACACACACTCACACACACACAATACATTGCACATACAGCACTTACCAAAAAATGTAAGCTGATAACACATCATTGCCATTTTAATAAAATAAATAGTGAATTCAAGCACACTGTGAATTCTTTGCCTTCATTACATTTTGCAAAGAGAGTTCGCATCAAGATTATGCTCACTCCGTTATAGCAGAGTGAATCTCTCTTGTCTCTGATAATTACAATTTCAAGGTTCGTGGGGTTTATTTCCAATATGGCGTGTGTGGTTGAGGGTGTGCATCCAGGCATTTTAAAAGCAATTAAACAGTTTAATAACAAAAGAAAAAGAGGGAATTGTTATCTTTCATAAGGCCCTCCTGGTTACTTTTTCTAAATTTAGTCACATCAATGTGCTACCAAACACATGTTTATAAATTCCTGCTGCATCATAGGAAATGGCATTCGGGGGAGGTCCCACACGCCCACACTGGTATGTGCCCAAGGCAGCTGCTGAGAAACAGCTCCTTCACTGCCTAATGTTAGTATCCTAACCGAGTCTATCACGGCTTCTTTGCTCACCAATCAGCTGCATACTTCAGGGAGCAGACAGCAGCCAGTGCTCTGACAGCACAAGGGACTTGTCGCCTCTGTGGTGTGGCATTCCAGCGATGTGACCCACTCTGCGGGCACCACTGTTCTTCGCTCTGCTCTGCTTGGCGTCTTCCATTACTTGCAGTTGGCCAGGTTTCTTTCTGCCCAGCACCAGAGATATCATCAGTGAATGAACACAGCCTATGGAAGTGCAGATACATAGCACAACTACTGTAGCCAGAGATCTGCTTTCTACAGGGATGGGATACTAAATCCAAAGTCTCAATATTTAGCCTAAAGTGAGTGCTAGTCCTGATAATTTCTTCATTGGCTCTTTCATTTTTTATTCTCTACTACTAAAAATGTCAACATTTTTAAAATTACAACATTGGCTGTCTTCTATATTTTCGGGGTTTAATCATCTGGAAGATGTTTCAAGAAGAAATTTCAGAAGCCATACAAAGCAATCCAAAGCAGAGATTGCACTGGGGAAACATGTCCAAGGAACGTATTTACATTTGGAGAAAGGACGTTGATTTTTTTTAAATTTTTGCAGATTATATGAGTAACTGCTCAACTGAACTGAACAGAGACCCAATTGTACAGTATATATGAAAACATCATCACCACTGTGTCAATGTCTGTTTTAAAATCAACAATCTCAAAGAAGTATTTCTTCCATATTCCTCCAAATCTATTTGTCCATTTCTGTTTAACTTTTCCCTTAGCTTATGAAGTCTTCATTGCTCACACATTCAAATGAAAAATCTCAAATCCAGAAAGTCATCAAGAAAAAAAGTAGACTCCATTCTCTACCAATCAAGGTCATTGTATTTCATCAGTTCCACCTTGTTGGGGTTTTTCTCTCTTTCTGTCAATTCACTTCTTTAACTCAGGCTCCACGTGTTTCCTGACTTAGCATAATGCCCCACCTCACACTAAGAAGTGTCATCGAGCTCTGTCCTCCAGAGTGCAGTGTTTCCCCCATGCTGGTTTTTCAGAAGGAACTTTGCTAAAACCCAGAAGCAGACCTGTCATTCCCAGCATCCGAGTCCCAGCCCTGCATTCATGCCTCTTCACTCTTCAGCCACAAATGCTTTCTCAGTATCACAACCTGCCTGGCCGTGCACCAAACTTCCTGAACATTCTACATGTTTTTTTAATTCTCACTGCCTATTTCCCTGTATCAAGAAGAGTCTCACCAAAAAAGAAAATTTCAAACAGGGAACACTATAAAGAATTATTGACTAGGATGAGGCATTTAAATGACTTAGGGATTCCCTAAAAAGGAAAAGTGAGCTCAAAAAAGAGTAGCATAGCTGTGACAATACCATGCCTAGCACTGAGGTGGAGCCTGCACACAAGACCCACCTCCTCCCAAGGCGGAGATCTAGATTGTGTTGGCGAAAGAGTAGCCATGGGTCAGAGGCAGCAGAGAAGTAACCAATATCAAGCTCTGCTGGAATTTGCTAGAAACTGTTCATGAAAGGCATGTCACAAAGGTGCTCTGTTATGACCCTCCTCAGCTGCTGGGGGCAGCTGCTGGGGGCGGCTGCTAGATGCTGGGTGCTGCTGGCTTCCATGAACCACAGGAGGTAAGAGCTGGAGAAGCCTAGAGAACAGGTGATCAGTGCCCATCACAGAAATGGGAAGATTTTCTCTCTGGCAATACTTCTCCAGTATCCATCAGCGACAAAACTCAATGCCTTTCTAGCTAGCAATGGAAAATTATTCCCTTATTACAGGCAATAAAAGGTGAAGAGGCGATGATGGACAGATTTGTATGCATAAAGCAACAAGTCAATGACTGGCACATATCCTGTCCCTTCCCAGTGTGGAATGCCCTTCTCTCTCTTCTGGCTCAAGAGTTGCCCCCTATAGAAAGTCTTTCTCAGCATCTCACCTTGATCCCAAAAAAAATTAAACAATTTTTTGAATATTCATATCACTGTTGCAAACATCTTTGTCATGGCTTATTTCTGCAGCTTTCGCCTACTATTTCTTCCTTTCTACAATATAATGAAGGACAGGGACCATGAGTTATGTGTGTAGGCTTCATAGCCCTTAACGCAAGACACAAAGTCAGAGAAGTGAAGCCAGCAATATAGAATTGTGGAGTACAGAAGAAAACAGAGAAACTACAAGCTGCAAGAGAATGATAAGGTTTTCGGTTGCTAATATTATTTTTTCAAGGTAGATGGACCCATAGATCGCACATAATTTTGTTCTATATCAGCCAACATCTGAAGAACTCAAGAAATTATGAAACGCTATATGTTATATAGTCAGTGGGAAAGCAAAGTTACAACACAAACGACAGCTATGACTTCAGTGCCGTTGCTCTTCCCCCGCCCCCCGTTCATACTACTTCCTAGTAAAAATAATTCACATTTTATATTAAACTTAATTTTTTTTATTTTTCTCTAAGTGGTAGTTTAAGTCACCGGATTGCTATCAATATTTGTTTTACTTTTTAGACTTCAAAAATGGGGCTGTGAAATAAGAAAACTTGAAGATGACATCTTTACGTACTCTATACCTATAGTTTGGCTCATCATTTTTTGTTTGTAAGTTTTCTTTCCCAGCTTTGTCATCTATCTTCATTAAAGCTTTCTATAGTGAAATAAGAGACACACATCCACTGAGGCCTAAATATAGAAGATGAGCTAGGTCTCACAAGGTGCTGAAAGTAGAGTCTGGAAAAATCATAAAAACCGTGTCAGTGAGTTCTCTCCCTCTCCCTGCCCCTCCCTCCCCCTCTTCCCTCCCTCGCCTCTGTTTTTTTCCGTCTACTTCCTACATATCCCCCACTCTTCTCTTTGTACCTCCCAGCCTGCCTTGGTTCTCTGTGCACATGGTAAGATAGTAATATAGTCATTCTACACTTCAAGGCCATATGTCCATGTCTCAACAGTCTGTCTCATGCCTCTAATTGCCTGGAATTTAAAAGCTGAAACTACAAATCCCAGCAAAACAGAAAGTGATCTGACCATCTCGGATCAAGATGTCAATTTGAATTTCAAGAAGAGGACTGAAATGTTTGACACCCCCCCCCAACTACCACCCTACTATTGTGATTCAACTGACAGAATAGACAGGGAATCAGGTTAGCACAAGACTGCATCCTAAGTCAGAAAGTTCAGTATTTACTACTCTCCACATTTGAAATACCATATGGCTGTCTGCTCATTGTATGACTCCTTGTGCCTAAATCTAGAAAGCAAAATTAATTACACCTGGATTTGTGTCTCCATCGCAGAACTCAATCCACTGCCAAATATTCATTTTTGCTCATATCTACCATTTCTAGCCATCCAATTATGACTTCCAATGAATTTAGGATAAAATCATTAGATACTATAAATGACTAAGTAGAAAGATGGTAGAAAACTTAAGAAAAATATCATCTTTCTTTATCCTAGATCCTTGGTCTCAGAACACCTATGATGCCCTCATATATTTTTCAATAATTATTTATTTAGCATGCATTATGTTTCAGAGCAAGCACAACCAACCTGAAGCCTTAGCCTCATGATATCCTAAACTTTTAACATTATTATGATTTCTTGTGATATTGGGAGGTGGGAGGCTCTTGACTGTACACTGCATGAGTGGCCAGGGGAGGGTGGAGTAACACCTGCCCCAGATGGTCAAGCGAATGGAAACCAGCCTAGGCTGGGCAGTACGTGCACTTGTACATGTTGGTGAGTAAAATCCAGCAATTACCCTTAATAACATTCCACCCTGTCTGCACACGTGCACGCTGGGGAGGACAAGGCCTTATCGGTATTAAGCAGACATACGAAATTTTCTGATTTCACTATTCAACTTGAGCTTATTTTAGAAAATAATTTAAAAATATAAAAACAAAGGAAGATTTGTCATTGATATGCATTAACTAGATTACACATTTGCTTGTCTTTCCAAGGCAATTCTTCACCCAGTGAGGCCCTAACATGCCAAAAGGTTGAAACCCCATGATCTAGAGCCTAGAACTTGGGGTACACACTATGTACATAGCAATGAACAAAGCAGAGTACCTGGATGAAGTTCACTCTCCACTGTGAAATTTAGTCAATCAAATACATATAGTTACAAATTATCATTAAGATATCAAGAAAATATGGAATATCATGTCAGTATAATGAGGAACCCTAACTTAAACTTAATGTCCAGAAGTCCATCCCTGACTAATAATGTCATGTATAATAAAGAATGGCCAGAAATATTCAGGCAAACTCTGCTGGGAGAAAAGGGGTACAGACCAGGGTAAGATTTTGCCAGGAAAAAGAATATGTGTAAAGACTCCATGTGGGAAGGAATTCCTTGTCCCAGCAACAACAAAGGTCAGTATGTCCACCAAACAATAAGCAATCTGAGGAGGTAAGCAGAGATTTGCTGGACAGACCTGCCAAAATCAGCCTTTTTAAGACAATGACTGGCTGGTTACTTCATTCTGCGAATTATAGATGTGTTACCAGGTCAAACAGACCAGAGTCATGACTCATTTTGAATTTTTCAAAGTGTACTCTGAGCCCAGATTGAACAATGGATTGGATTGAAGATGGTATAAAAATGAAGACAAAATGTGGGAATTTATGTAAAGGATGCAGCATATCAGTGTGGTCTCTGCAGAGATCTTGTACCTGCAGAATTTCTCTCCCTACCTTCTCCTTGAAGATGTCTTGTACTCTCAGCGACTTTTGATTGTCCTTGATGGCTGAATTAGATTCTTGCTCTTGACATTCACTACTATGGTGCCCCACCACCCACCCAGCACCAACCCCAATCCCATGAAAGCCTCATGTACTCATAGATTGGGTTCTTAGGATGAATGAATCATGGGTGTAGGATCCTGGATTGGTCCACTGATGAGTTTATAGCTGCGTGTGGTACTGGGAGGGGGATCCTCGTGGGTCACTATGGGCATGGCCCGGCTCTCTCTCTCTCTTGCTTGCTCTCTGATTCCCATTGCCATGCCATGCAGTTTCTCCTCAGCTATGCCCTCCCTTCATGTTTCTCTGCCTTGGAGCCAGCTGACTGTGGGCTGGAAGCTCTACAATCAAACTCTCTTCCTTAAAGCTGTGAGTATCAGGGCTTGCATCTCAGGGATAACAAAGTCACTGAGACATTCTTTTCTCTCTCTCTCTCTCTCTCTCTCTCTCTCTCTCTCTCATCTGATCCTAAGCCAATCTTCTTCCCTTTTAAGTATCAGTTCTTGTAGTTCTCTCTTTGGCTTTGGAATTCCAGTGAGATGCAATGTAATCAAAAGTTTCATTCTCTATCCATGTATTCTTGGGAGTATGACAGAGCCTGAGTATTACTGACTGGCCAGAAATCTCTTCAGGAACCTTTCTAAAACCTGGATTTCTTGCCTGTGTTCTAGCAATCTCCAATCACCAGGCCTGTTGCGGGCCTTAGGTATATTTCAAATAGATCCTCCAGGTAATACTGATGATTATCCATGTTTGAGAATCTTTCCTTATTAAAGTATTGTCAAATTCTTATCATAACTAATTAGTTCCAAAAATTACCAAACATCTCTTAGGGTTTTCAGAGGCCTCTTATGAAGCATGTTGCCACTGTAGATGTAGAAATCACAGATCCAATCATTTTCAGTGGTTTATGTAAGGCCAGCATACGTGTCCACCAGTGACTGCAGGTCACTATTTACCTGTCCTCCATGAAAGAGAACTGCCTTTTAGCTTTAGAATTACATTTTTGGAGTTCTTAGATCCTGCAGCTACATTTTATTAACACACTGACACCAGTTCTACATCATCCTGGCGGTAGTAATCAGCATTTTGATTCTGTTTTATGTTAGGAAAAGAGGTTGCCCGGTTTCTTATTACTCACTCGCTTATAAGTTTAGCAGATCTGGTCATTGGAGAAGAATGGAAGATATGGGCTTCTGAGAGCTGCCTACGAGCAAAAATCAAGAGCAAATTCAAAACCTCGGAGCCCCCAAATCTCCAGTCTTCTGTTTTTCTCCCGGAGCCGTGCTACCTCCCACGCGGCACATGTTGTAAACTTTATGTGGCCCATCTGGTAAGCAGTTTGGTTTCCAAATTTGCAGGGCTCTGGCACTTTTGGACTGGGTACCAGAACTAAATGTGACACGGACTTTTACGTTTTTAATAATTTTCAATTGCAAGTGCTCTGGTGTCGGAAGGGTCTGGATAGAGGAAGAAAAACAGAGACAGCGCGGCAACTGAAACAGGGCCAGGCGTGTACTTAACAGCCACCGCGGTGACAGCAGCAGCGACGCGGAGGGTGTATTGAGTTTTCAGGTTCATTTGTGGGCTGAATGTGGGCTCAGTTTGGCATTTAAAATGAGGCGGCTTCAGACCAGGGTGTTTTCTCACAGCTAATGCAGAGGCCATAGATAATAATTACGCTGCTGAGCCTTCAGCGGATCTTTACGACTGATCCTCTATTAAACTGGCAAAACAAGAGGATGATGTCGCCGGCACTAACAAGCTGGCAGGAAGGAGCTGGCAGCTCCGCCCTCTGAAGTTCCATCTGCAAACCTTCGGAGAGCCGGGGTAGTGTTTCCCCACACAGGTCGCACCTGGAGTGCAATCAAGGGACAGGAGCCGAGCACAGAAACCGGATCTTCCCCGACTTGGGAAATCGCTGACATTGGAAAGTGTTGTCATCCCAAGGAGAAGTACCTGGGTGGCGATGTCGAAGGAAAAATAACCATTTCTAAGCACTCATTTGTCCACCTTCCGTAAAAAGCACAGAGCAAGGACGGTTTCTAAGCCTGATTCTTTTTAGAAAAGCCTGTTGTTCCTTTTCACAGAGGCTAAGAAAACTGTTATTGTTTAAAAAATATCCTTGCTGCTGGTGGCCCATAGGACACGGCATGTCTCTGGCCTTAATTCTGCTACAGAGGCCTGGCGTTGTTGGCTGAGATTGTTCTTGAAAAGCAGGAGGAGGAGGAGGAAAGAAAAGCTCAGGAACGCGCACAAGCCAGCTGAAGCGAATCTTGACTCTGATCCTTCAAGTGATTCCAACGCCCCCTGGACGGTTCCGGCAGCTGCCCCAGCTGTCTCCTCTGAGTTCCTAAACATTCAGCTGACATTTAAGATGTGCTGCCTTGCATTGAGGTGAGTGCAGTGTGTGGCTTCTCTGTTTATACTGCTCATGGTGCCTCTGTGAACATATTTCTGTATCATGATTAAATAAACAGATCCTAAGCCATCCTCACAGAAGGCCACGGACTGGCAGGAATGCTCAGGAACCTGCGTGGGCACGGAGGGTTCTCGCCAGCACTCAGCTCACCGCGGGGGTAGATGCTCCCCCAAGGATCAGGCAATAATAGTGAACACTGCGGTCCTCGGATATGTGGGGCTGGTTCCAAGCTTCTTGCATGTTTAACATTGAAATTCCTAAACAGGAAGTAACTACTGTTAGTTCTGCTTCACAAACAACAGGACAAAGGCCCAAAAGAGTTGACTAGTTTTTAAGATCATGCACACATGGAGCAGGGTGGTTGGCATGTGGTGGGCCTTGGAAGCTCCAGTGGCCGAGCCCACCACTCCATGTCCCTGGATGGGGCACAGCTAGCAAACTCCTGAGTCCCATTACGCCATGCTGCGACGTCTCAAAGACCATGAAGTGTAGAGCGGGCAAAGGAGGTTGCAATTATCTGCTTTTCCATGTTATTGTCCTGGAGTTCATTTTGAATACATTCAAGCAATCTGCAAAGGCCCAGAAAATCTAGCTTCTCTCTATTAATTCATGCTGTACTCCTACGTTTGTTCAAATTCCCTTCTCTCTCCATGAATCAGACACAAAGAAAAACACCGGTGCTGTAAGAGACACCAGCAAAGATCTGTGCGATTCTTCCCTCTACATAAATTTCCATCATTACCTGGTTCACCTAGCAACTCCTACGCATCCAACTGTGGTCCCAGTCGAGCTTCTCCTCACCCGTGCACAGCTCAGTTGCCTGCTACCGTCCTTTGTTCATAGACACTTAATAGTCATTGTCTATTTAGACGGCTGCTATTTAATTCCGTTGAGATCTCTCTTCCCAGGCTTTAAATTCCTGGAGAAGGAAGATCAGGTCTTTGACTTACTTAACACACCTAGTTCTATGCATTATACCAGATGCTGAACACATATTCTCTGTGTAAATTAATAAACACAATGCAAAGCATTCAGTTTATGGAGCGAGAAATCCCTGTGGAAGTGGAACTGACTGCTCACTTCACATAACTATACAACTAGTGAGTGCAACAGCTGACCTCGGGGAAGCTGCAGGTCACATTCGGCATGCGAGTTGGCCTCCATGGCTTCCATTAAACCCAGCATTCTCAGTCCCGAGAATGATTGCCTCGCACTACTGGCTGTCTCCTTGGAATCTTGCGGTGATCATCTGCAATGCTGAGTTAGCTTCAGATGTCTCTGTATGGACTTTGCTTCTCCCTGCCCATCTGGGTAATTAAGGTATAGTTAGTATGGTACCCTATCGCCTCTTTTCTCTTCATAATGCTTTGATTGCTTGAGTGTTTGAGCTTAGGACAATGAGGGATTGGTCATCTTATCCACTTTTACTCTTCCATCATTCCCAGTAAGTACCTTCCCAAGCACATCCTCAAGGACCAGAAGCTTATTGCAGGCCGTTTTCAGAGTCTTCTGGTCTGTGTCACCTTGGGTCTTTCTAGCACTCTGAAGAACCAGAAGGAGCTGTCACAAAACTAAGATGAGTCCATTCTGAGAAGTAGTGCAGAGACCGGATCTTTTCCTTTAAGTCTCTATAAGTCTGAAAGGATAAATATCCTAATAAAGGGAGCGCTCTCTCTCTCTCTCTCTCTCTCTCTCTCTCCTCCCCCCTCTCCCCTCTCTCTCCTCTCTCCCCTTTCTCTCCTCCCTCCCCTCTCTCTTTCTCTTCTTTCTCCTCTCTCTCCTCTCACTCTCCTCTCTATCTTCTCTCTGTCTCCCTCTCCTCTCTCCCTTCTCTCATTCTCCTCTCTCTCCTTTCTCTCTCCTCTCTTTCCTCTCTTTTCCCTCTCTGTCCTCTTTCCCCTCTCTCTGTCCCCTCTCTTCTCTCCCCTCTCTCTTTCTCCTCTCTCCTCTCTCTCCTCTCTCCCCTCTCTCTCCCTTTCCTCTCCCTCTTCCTCCCCTCTCCCTCTCCTTGTCCTTGTCCCTCTCCCTTTCCCTCCCTTCTCTCGCTCCTTGCCCTCTCCTTCCCCTCTCCCTCTCCCTCTTCCTCTCCCTCTCCCTCTCCCCCACC
>NDGN011138436.1:0-10661 GCA_002564285.1 Tympanoctomys barrerae | reverse complement strand
AAAAAAGACAGAGCCAAGATTCACAGTCAGATTTTCCTGACTCTAAACTTGTTGCCTCCCAAGGAATAGATCAGGCTGGGACAAACAGGAGACTAAATCATACCTCTGAAGATCAATTTGTTAGCTGACAGTTTTATAATAGGAGATGTAATTGCCAGGCTCCCAGGGAGCTGGGGCCACGAGGTCGGCACTGTCCCTGCCCAAGAGAAAAGCGGTAACGAAAAGCAGCAGTGGGGATGGTGCAAAAGACGGGGTTCTCCTTCCAGTTTTCCTGCACCACGGCTCTCACAGACACCCCAGGAAGCACCCAGAGAGAGAGGCCCTGGGGCTTCCTAGGGCTCTCACCCTGATTTCTCCAGCAATGGGCAGGATGAGCAGATATGGCTGAGCTGCTATCTAAGGACCCTGGTTGTCCCCAGCTCCCAGCCCACCTTGCCTTCACTCTTCAGGAGTGGGGCTCACTATTGGGGTTTCTTTTTCTCGCTCACTTCACTGTGGCTCTGTTGCTTTATTACTTTTCAAGGGAGCACAATACACTTTGCCTCTATATTGGCCCCAGCGGCCTGTGCAAACGTGGTTTGCGTCTATTACAGTTTGATTTCATTTAGGGTCTCTGTATGGGCACAGGGGCTTGGCCCCCCTCCAGGTCAGCTGCAGCTGGAAGAAGAAGCTCGTTACTCAGCAGCAGCCCCCAACTCCACAATGAAGGTGGGGAGGCTCCACCTGTAATCAACTCGAGAAGTGCTCAGGTTCTCCGGGAAGTCATCCAGCAAGAGGGCCTGATTAGGGAAGATGGCCCTGAGGAGTTTCACACAGGCATGCCCATTGGCAGCTTCTTCAGACTGGCTTTCAGTCTCTTAGAGCCCTCTGCCCCAGCGGCCTCATGATCCTTCTTCTCCAAGATCCAAGCTTCTTGGAGTAGGCACAGTCAGACACCCCTTGAATCTAGATTCAGCCATCCACCAGGGAGCAGGGACTGGGACTATCCATACCAGGGTTCAGTAGCCACCCATCCATTATAAGCCATATGTCTAGCCTCCTGGAGTCGTCTCTTCTCACTGGGAAGTCATTTCTGCTTCAGAGAACAACTAGTCGCTGGTGAACCTTTGCTACATGTCAGGTGCTGTGCTCCCAAGTACTTTAAATGACTTACCTTTTCTGAATCTCACACTACGCCAATAATGTTGGAGCCCAGCTTGGTCCCTCACATACAGATGAGGAAACTGAGGCTTGCCTATGCCAAGAACTTTGCATGTATATAAATCAGGCCGGATCACAGGCCTGTGGAGTCCAAACAGGATGGGATGTTTTGTGAAAACTGGCCTCGTGTGTATTTTTAAATAAGCCTCGTTCATTCTTTAGTTTCCTTGGATTAAAATTTAAAAATATGTAGGTTCCCAATGTGCACAGAAAGTATGTTTGAGAATGAAATTGAGAAATTTACGAAAGTGGGGACATTCATTGTGCTGGCCTTGGAGCCAGTCTCTGCAGATACTAATGAACTGAACTACGGACAAGCTCTAGGACTGGTCAGCTGGCAGGCAGCATGAGGACGGCACTGCCCGGGGTCACAGAGAAGCGACCTGCCTGTGAGAGAAGGCAGCAGGGAGACTGTCCAAAGACATGAGCAGCAAGGTTTGTGCTCTTGCTGCACCCCTCCAAGGGGTTCACTTCCTGCTGAATGTGCAGGTCAGGAGCAGTCAGACCTTGCCTCACCTCCTCATGGTGCACGGTCTGCTGGCCAAGAGGAAGATGAAAAGAACAATAGCTTGTGACATGTGAGCATGCTATGAAATTCGAGCTCAAATGCCACTCATGAAGATATGCTGGCACGGGATCACACTTGTGCTGGCAGCCAGTCTGGGGCTACTTTCATGACCCAGTGGCAGAGTAAGGATGGCAACTGAGACTGCTTTGCCTGCATTCTGGAAACACCCATTCTCCATTCCTTCCCAGGAGTGTGCTAATATCTGCTCTGAGCTACAGTTTTCTGCATCCTCCTCCTTCCCTTGGCACATATTTATTCACACAGTGCACATGCCTCCTCTCTTCTATGACTTTGTCTAATCTTCAAGCATTGACGATGATGCCCAAGGCCAGTATCCAAGGGGTGTCCAGTGTTCCAAACCAATAGCTAGTAAGTGGGAGATCCGGGTCAGATCCTAGACTCTAGGCTTCCCAAAGCCAGGGCTGGCCACCCTGCTGTCTCTGCAGCACAGATGGAGCTTCTGAGGTGGTGACATCATGTGGTCAGAGGCCAGGTGGCATTGAGGTGGGAGTCTGTGATCCCGGCAGGAGATGGGCTGCACAGGGCAGGCGCTTCCATCTGGAGGATTAGGTGAACTTTAAGGTCCCTTTCAACTTTCCAAACCCATCGTTGTGTGATCTCTGGCCAGTTCCACAGAGCACCAGCCACACACCAGTCTCCAAAGGCACCGCTGACAGCAGGAGGCTCTCTGTGATACCTAGCTCTGGCCAGACTCTCCGCATCTCTGCAGTTCAGAGCAGGACTGCCCTGTGGACTCTATGTCTTTAGATTCTCTGCAGACTGAGGTGAAATGTGCAGAGGCAGTGAGGGGAAGAAGGGAATTCACCCAAAAATTTCCAGTCACTTCTCTTCCTCTTCCGATGCAGGAATGATCCCTCCCACCCTGACAGGCCCAGCCCTCGGCACCCAGCCAGCAAGAAGTGTGGGAATTGTGTGGAGTCAGAAGGATTCTAGTTCAAATCCAGATGCTGCCACCTATGAGCTCTAAGACCAGGGCAAGGGACCTCAAATTCTTCAGCTTCTACATCCTATTCTAAAAATTGGAGGCAATCACAGTCCAGAACCACTGAAGGTTAAGAAGGTGAACAAGATAAACCATTTAAAGTCCCTAGCATTTTCAGTAAATATTACAACCTGAATTCCTGTTTAAAGCAATGAGAAATGAAAAATATATAAGTGGTAAAACCACATAGCAATGACTTAAAACTAAACAAACAGAAAACTATTAGGTTTTTGATGGTCTTCTTAGGCCAGTAAATAAAACCATAGACTATGGCTTATCTTTGTGTTTAAGACCCTCCAAGTATCTTCCTTTTGAAAATGGAAATGCATCCATCTTTACCTTTGGTGGATCTGAGGCTATTAGACAGCTACCCACTCTCCAGATCTAGCACGTCTTCATTCATTCTTTGTGACGCTGGCACAGGAAAGTCCCTCCACAGGAATTACCTTTCTCCAATTTTGTTCAACCTTCAAAAACCACATCTCCAAGGCTTCCCTTACATATCCTCATGAGTCTGTCTCACATGTTCCCATAGCCCCTTGCATACAAGCCTAATTAGCGCATTTGATCCATCTGAATTCAATTCACTGCTCATGTTGGAAACTTCGGGGCCTCAGTGGAGGCCCATTCTGAGCAGTGCTGAGAAGAAAAGCCCAACAGCGCCAAGGAGGCCCCTTGCTTGGAGAATGTGCTGGAGCCTCCACAGACTGGCAACTTCTCTGTCCTTGTGCTCAGGGGAGGGAGGCATGACTGAAGGAGGAAAGATGGGTCTTTCTGGGAGACAGTGCTAATAGTTTTCCTTTGATTTTTACTTTCTATCTTGATTAAAAACACACCATGTTTACACTGCCGTAGGGCACAGTCAACTATGAATTGCTTTATAATCTGCACACCGGATTGCTCCACAGCTTCTCATATTTCATATTCCCTTGGGTTTTGGAAACTTTTGTCCCCCTCCTCCACTCAGTGGACTCAGAACTTTGTAGGATGATCTTAGAGGTACAGGGATAGGCAGGGGCATCATGTAGTGATGTAGGTGGAGAAGCTGCCTTGTCCCGCCTTGTCCTGGTCCCCTGTCCACCAGATGTATGCTCTCCTCCCTTCTGTGCTCCTCCCTCCTAGTCTCAGCGTTAGCTGGTTTCCTGGACTTCTCTCTGTCATCCACTTCTGACTGCAAAGCCTCTATGCCGGCCGCACCAATGCCTCATGCTCCCCCTGCCCAGCCTTCCAGGTAATCCCGTGGTGACCTACCTATGCCTAGTATGGCCTGCTCTCTAGGCTCTAAGAGCCCCACAGAGGACGAGCTGTGAGAAGGCAGGGTACAGGTATTGCATGTTCTCATCTGAACTTACTGCACTGGGCACCGGGCATGTGGCAGATATGCAGTAATGGTTAAGCAAATGAAAAGTGAACAACTTACCGAGCAGGGATGACCAGCTTGTACTTGTTCTGAAGACTTCTGATGGGAAACCAGGCTGACCCATTTCCACCTCCTCTTAGCATTCAGAGAAATGTTGGCACTTCTTCTGTGGCCAAGAGCTCATTGAGCTTCTGTCACCCACCCTTGGGTTCCGGAGTCTTAAAGACAGACAGATGGCAAAAGCAGCAGCCCGCTGACTACTTTAAATAAGAGAGCGCACGTAGCTGTGCAGGTCTGCATGCAGGAGCAGAGCTGGGTCTGGGGCGGCCACCTACCTGTGACACATAGCAGCTGAGGGACCCCTAGAGTGTCTCATCTCTCCCTTCCACTCCCCACTTAGAGGACATGGAGCACCTGGTTCACAGCTATGACTCACACACCTGGGGGCATGACACTCGCTATGGTCTGGTGGCTCTGACTTTGGTTCCGACTTCGCTCTTTCCTGCTAGTGTGCCAGCCAGCCTGAGTGGGAGGCACAGTGTACGCCCTGATGCTTTCTTTCATCGCATTGTCTTGTCTACTCTGAGAACTCTAGCCAGTGGGGCGTGAATTCCGCCCCTTTCCTCTGCTCTAACGTCACTAGCACTGCTTTCTGCTTTCTTCCACTAGCAGTGGAAGCTGGCTCTGGAGCTCAGCAGTGGCTGGAAGGTAGACCTGTGTGTTTTACACAGGGGACAAGATCAGATTAGGGAGCTTCCTGTGGATACACCTGAGCAGACTTAGAGAAGCTATGTAGGACTCATTTGGGCCACCATGCCCTTATGGCCCACATAAGACACATGTAGCTTTCTGGGAAACCTGAGGCTCAGGTCCCAAGCCTCAGGCTGTTTCACTTCTACATCTGCTGGCCACATCCCACTGTTGTGGTTTGTGTTGTGTCTAGGTGTCCCCCGAAAGCCTCATGCAGTCACTGGGGAAGGTTTCTAGAGTTTGGGACTAATTCATGATCCAATGCTGGGATTATGGGTGTGAGTGCTACACCTGCCCTGAGGGGGACAGCCTGAATAGAGTGTAAGGAGGGGAGAGAGGCTGGGTAGCCGCTGCTCCTCCCTTTGCTCTTTGCTGTTTTCTGCCACCATTAACAGCTACCCTTTGCCATGTGCCACTCTGCCTTGGAGGCAGCTGAGTGTGAACTGAAACCTCCATTGACTGGGAGCTAAAAAAGCCTTTCCTTCCTTCATATCAGGTATTGGGGATTTTGTTCCCGCAGCAAGAGAAAAGTGACCGAGACATCACCACCCTGACTTGAGTTCCTTCATTAAGACCTTTGCTGTCTCTTCTCCCATCTCTCTCACCCTTTTCATTCAACCTCAGATACAATTGTCTTCACTCTGAACTTGTCTTCTGTCCAAACAATCCCACCTGCACAGTGCTCCTGCTGCTCTGAGTCATCAGCGCTCCTGGCAGAGCCTGGGCAATTGAGCCCACAGGTGTCCAGACAAGTACCCCTTCCTGCCCCCGCTGGGCCAGGGCCTGTGACTGTGTTGCCAGTTCCCATACCCAGAAATTCTGTGCAAGATACACCATGACCCTCCTTATAAGATGGGAAACTGAGGCTCTAGGAGGGTAAGTGACCTGCCATCAAGATTTCACCGTGGATAAGATGCACCTGGGAGGATAAAGCCAAGACCCCGCCTCCAGGGTCAGCCTGCGCCTTCCACAGCTTCCCTAGTGTAGGCCTTGGTGACTGCATGAGTTCACCACTGAGAAGAGAAGGCCTCTGCACAGGAATGAGAGCTGGCTCCCAGGTTCAGGCGGATCCTCCCCCAGCAGCATGTTGATCTTGTTCTTTGCAGGAACACAAATGTTTTTCTGCAGAAGAAACTCAGGGGAGGGACAAGGGAAGCAGCGGGGATGGCTGCCCAGCAGGTCTACCTCACGGTGTGTCCATTACCCCCAGGTAGGTCTCCATCCCTCTTCTCTGGAGGAATGGAGTATGGCCAAGACAGACAGAGGGGACAGGGATTGTAGGCATGAGAGTGGGATAGCACTTTGCCAGCATGAAAAGCCCTTTGCCACTATTAATCATGATCTGGCATCTCACACACTGGGCATCCCTGGGAGTGGACTCACAGGAATGCTCTCCCTTGGCTGAGCAAAGCATGGCTTAGAGAGAGGGGCTATCCCAGGGCCACGCTGCTGCCGGAACCCCTTCTCCTGGCTGTCTCTCGCTCTGCTTCACCTGCCTTTCATAGCACCCTTCCCAGCCAGCCCTGGGCTTATGACCTGGCTCTCAGTGGATCCCACCCGTGATGTGGATCCTCATTACACTCATAGTCACGGAACTGTCTCTCGTGGTTAATGAGATAGGGGTAGGAGCATTCATGCTAAGCCCATGCAGTTATCCTGCCCTGGCCCTGCTGTCACTGTCATGGTGCTGGTCCTGGAGCTGGGTACCTAATGGCCATTGCTGTCTCCATAAACCCCAGATCCCACAGAGCAGTACCCTCCTCAGGGCGAGGACAAACCAGATAGTATCTCCCTGTGGGAAGTGCCAGCGAAACTGAGAACCTTAAAAGTTTATTTAGCTCACAATCAGGTGTGGTTGATAAATTGTCTTGATAAACTATCATTGGAAACAGCCACCAGCAGGTTTTTTGTTTGTTTGTTTTGTTTTGTTTTGTTTTTTTCGGTACCTGGGATTGAACACAGGACCCTGGGCTTGCCAGGCAAGCACTTATTCTACTGAGCTACCTCCCCAGCCCCACCAGCAGGACTTTACACAGGTTTTCAGACTAAATTCATGCCAGCTGAGTGACCTGAGGCCCTCTAGACCAAAATGTCACTGGGAGTGATTCTACGTTGTCAGAGATGAACACAGCACTATCCAGAGCTCCAAGTCATTCTCAAATGCAGTTTCCACATTAAAATGCCAAGAAAAATTTAACTTCACTGTTACAAACAAAACAACAACAACCACAAAGCCTTGAGTTTGGCACATGCCTTTAATTCAGGCATTCTGAGAGGGTGAGGCAGGAAGGCAGCCAGTTCAAGTCCTGCCCGGCAATGTACGGAGACTCTGTCTCCAAAATAAAATAATAAAAAGGGCAAGGGATGGAACTCAGTAGTCCAACTCCTGGGATTTCGATCCTCAGTCCAACAACAACAACAACAACAACAAAAATCCAGAATTACCAGACACTCCAGAGAGGAACCAGAGGAGATACCCCAAGAATTGAGTTCCGTAAGCCTCTGGCTCAAATTCCTTACCAGTGCAATGAGGATAAGGGCCGCAGTGCCCATCCTCCTGGCGCGCTGTGTATGACACAGGGGGACCTATGTGTTCTATTCAGCTCTGTGTAGGGTGGCACAGGGGACACACAGTGAGAGGTATGGCCGGGGTCCTTTCCTCCCCTGACCATTCTATCATTCACTGCGTGCTGGCTTCTCTCCCTTTCATTCCCATTCCTTCACAAAGCAGGAGCACAGCAATAAGACACAGGTTTGGGCAGTGGGAGGTTGAGCTTTGAATCCAAGTCTCCAAACCTTCTGGAATCTGAGTCGTCAGGAAGTCAGGGCCGTGGTATCTCATTTCCAAGTGGAAATGGCAGAAGGAGTTAAATATTCTGCAAACTGTAGCTTGACTGCAAAAGTAGCCGGCTCATCTTTTTTATTAATTTCTTCCATCAACTCTCCCATGATGTTTCTTTTATGAAATGCAAAGGGAGAACATTCAACGGGGACATGAAGCCGTGCCAGCAAGTGGGAATTTCTCTCATTTCTGCCCTGCCAACTTCTTCCTGCCCCATGCCACCCCACAGACAAAGAAGGACCAACCAGAACTTTTTTCTTTACTGCACTCGATGAAGAAAGAATGACAGCATGATCCTGAATGCAGAAGCTTCCCCCTTGCGTGCCCTTTGGTCATCCCCTTTCTGGGCCTCGGTTTCAGCATGTATAAAATGGGAGGGGGGAAGGATTATTGTGGCTCACACTGGTGTAAGCCTAAATAAGATCCTGCTTGGAGGACACAAAGCCTGGAACTTCTGCTCTACGATCTCACTCAAAGTCAGTATCCTAAGGCTCAGAGAAACAGCAATGTTCTAGGAGGACAATGCCCCCTTATTCCTGGGGATACCATAGCACTACATAATGCCAGATGAGACACTTGGAGGTCAGCTCTGGGACGCAGGGTGTGGGCCTGAGCTCTGGGGCAGCAGCTGGCATCCATCACCCTGCTAGTAAAGCAAAGCCTCATCCTGCTCCCAGTGCTGTGACTTGAATTACAGCTTAGCAACACCCGCCTCCTTCCTCTGGAAAAATATGGAATTAGGAATAAAAAAAGCTTGACCCCTGACTCCAGAACTCCACCCCCCTTCTGTCTCAGTCACTTGTTTCCATGGTGATAGTTACTGAGGGGTGGCCTGCCACTCATTCATCTGTGGCCTCCACAGGTCCCCCACCCAGTTGTTTCTTCCGCTTGTATATGCTCCTGTTAATCAGAAAAGGACAAGCCTGGCTGCTGCAGAGCTCCAGCAGGAATTCCGTGCCTCTCAGACCTCAGTTTCTTCTTCTGTACGATAGGGCTCTGTCCTTGGATGACCTCCAAAGGGCCTTGGAGGTTCTGGGCTGGAGGTCCCTGGCCTCTGCTTTAGTCCAAGAGGGTTGGGTTTCTTGCTCAGATGAAGAAGATTGAAGACTGACTCTGCTGCCTCAGGTACCTCCAGGCAAGCTGGGACCAGGATGCTGGGGCTCCAGGGCTCTCTGTCCTTGCCTTGGTTGGTCCTTCACCAGCCTCTGGTGGCTTCCCACCCATCTTTGCAAGTGTGGTATATCACAGATGTCTTCATGCAGCCATCTCAGAGCTGCTGTCTTTCTGCCAGGCCCCTCCAAATGAAATCCTCATTAATTTCTTCCTGACACGTGTATATTCTCGCACTGATAATGCCCCCCACCGCACACCGGTTGGCAGCCTGGTTCACCTTGAGGTCACAAGAACAGCAACTGAGGTTAAGTTTTCATGTGCTCAGGGCAGGGTCTGCACAGCAGCACCCAGCCTGGCAATTGCCTGGGGCTCTCTGATCCTGGGCTATGGCCTCATCCCTCCTCTGTCCTGCACAAACAAAGAGGGGGTTCTTTTTCAGGGGGCTCCGAGCTGCCACCTTTGTCTTCTTCTAACTTTCTTTCTCCCACTTTGAGCCAACATGGACAGAAAAAGCCACTGCTCTGGTGCTGGAGGCTCTCTGACCACCTCTGCTGCCCCAAGATCCAGGGTCCTTGTAGAGAACAGGCTGGGCCAGGACCTGGCTCCTTTCTCCCACTGGGACTGTCCTGCATCTGTAAATTTGAGACTGAGAGCCCCTGAGGTCTCTACTATCCTTTCACTTGAGATCTTATATAAAACAGGCCACCTGTGCTCTGAGGTGCTGCTGTGGACACGGTAGGTTCTTTTTCAGCTGTGGGGAGTCCCCTTGGAAGTACTAAGCCACTCCCCCCACTTATAGTGCCATTTGCCTCTGCACCCTGCTCTGGGTTATCTTGCAGAGTTCCCATCTGAGATGGACAGATCTTCTGTTTTCCTTCTGAGAGTCCAGGAGGAGAAAGATCCAGAAGACCTTCCTGCCAGCATGGTCTTACGGCAGCTCCCTGCTCCCAGAATCCTGTAGGTCTCAGGCCAAGCACCAAGCTTCCCTTGCCATCCAAAGACTGGATCAGACCCCTGTTGGGTGCTCCTCAAGTATTTGCAATGTGATTTGTGAATATTATTGGGATAATTCTGTCCCTGTGGGCTCCGTGTTGTGAGGAAGTAACTGTTTCTGTCAAGTATTTTTTTCCTAGTGCTATGTTGCATTTAATGTTGGTAGGAAACAAGAAATGAAGGTAAAAGGTGGCACCCCCTCCTGAGACTCTGTCACCATCCAGGGAGAAAGAGCAGTATAAGGTGGAGATGGCTCAGAGACATGCAAGTCAGCTTCCTCTCGGAAGACACAGCACCAGACACCCAGCACTTAAAGGAGGAGAGGCTTGCTTTGCCCATGAGTTCAGTTCAAGCTTAGCTGGCTCCACAGTAGAGAGGTCAAGGTGGAGCAAAACTGCTTAGTTCATGGAGGCCAGGAGCAGAAGTGGCCGGAGTGGAAGACAGGGCCAGAGAGGAACAGGCAATGAAGCACATACAGCACCGACTCCCTCCTCCTTGACCCATCAAGACACACCTAGGATTGTGCTTTGCTAATCTATTCAGTGTCTCCTAATCTAGTAAAATGTATGCATGAGGATTAATGGCCACAATTATTGCAGCCAAGCAAAGGTACAGGCTGGAACCAGTGTTAAGAATGCACAGAGCTCAGATGGCTAAGCAAGTGCCTGCTTAGGCAAGTGCAGGGATCGGATTTCAACTCCCAGTACTGCATGCTGCACTGGCCCCACCCCTGGGTGTGCTGATCCTGAGACCAAGTCCAGGCTTGGTGGCACACACCTGTAATCCCAGCACTGGGGAGGCTGAAAACAGGAGGATCACTATAAATCTGAGC
>NDGN011138433.1:0-10719 GCA_002564285.1 Tympanoctomys barrerae | reverse complement strand
CCTGTGCTTTGCTTAGCTTGTTCTAAGTAAGTGCTTTAGACCACTGAGCCATCTCACCAGCCCATTTCTCACAATTTTCTTGCCTTCACTGTTGGTATCCCTAACTTTCTTCGGTTCCATGGTCATATTTTACATGAATAAAGTGCAAAAGAAAAACACAATTGATGAATGTTTTAATGCACTGGCACAAACACTACATGTCATCTGGGTGGGACGTGATGCATGTAGGACTCAGTCTCAGCTACAAAGGGCTTTTCCTATGAGATTTTTTCCTTTGCACTATCAAGCAAAGTTACAAACACCAAGCAGATTTTCTTCTAAATTTTCTGTTTGAGTCCTGGAAAAATCAAGCTTAAAGCCTGTCTTGGTTACTTTTCTCTTGTCGCTGGGGCAAAATATTTGACACCCAAATTAAGGTAGAAACGATCTATTTACCTCAGTTTGTGAAGGTTTCACTCCATAGTTGCCTGGCTACAAGGCAGAGTAGCAAATGGCAGGGGGATGATGTTCATGGCTGTGGAAAACAGCAAAAGCAGGAAGAGCAAAAAAGGGAGGAGCAGAGAGCAAGCCCCTCTCCCTTCCTTGTGTTCAGGCTATCTGTAGGTGCAACACTCCCACCCATGACCCCAGTGCTAGATCATGATTTAATGACAAACTCCAGAAGCCGCCCACTGACTGCATGAGGCTTTGGGGGGACACGTAGATGCAAACCCTAACAGAACTATTTGGCAACGAAGGCATCACTGTATTTCTCAAGGAATATATAATCTATGGATTTGCCTCAGAAATAATAGAACATTTTTCTGATTCTTACTGAATTAAGTCAAATCTTTGCCAAAGGCTCATATTATAGGATAGGCATAAGTTCGCCATTGAAAACACACCCGACTACACACGTAAATGACTGAATTTTATGTAGCTTCTGTGCCCCAACTGGTTAGAGACACTTTAACATCAAAAAAATCTTGTTAAAAAATAAGTTGCTAAGAAATTTCTCAACCACTGATAGAAAATTTTAGCTGTTGAAACATCTGGCTATCTCGATGTTGTCTTTGCACTACTTCTCCTTAAATCTCTGGACATTTATTATTAATAGTCTTTTCTTATCAAAATAAATTCTTTCAATATTTTAGTGGCTCAAAAATCCTCTCACGTAATTAAAATTATTATTTATTTGATACAGGGTGTCACTGTGCAGTTCAAACTGGTAATGATCCTCATGTGCCAGCCTCCCCAGCCCTGGGAGTACAGGCATGCACCACCACACCCAGCTGCAGGGCTGGCACTTTGTGTCCTGCGTTCTGGGGCTGGCACTACATGTGTAACAGGGGTCGAACTGGTCCTTGTGCTTTCCAGGCAGGCGCTTAGTCCACCCAGCTATCTCCCCTGTTCCTCTTTTTTTTGTTTTTACTTTAGTGACTTTCCCTGATTTTGTCTATCCTCCAAAAATAGAAATTACTGTTCTCAAGCTCAAATGAGGTCATCCTGATAACAATTAAGAATTTGTCATATTCCATGTATGGAGACTTATGAATATTTGGACATTAATCCATTAAGTCCTCACAATAACCCAAAATTATACAGTTGTATAGTCACTACTGCTATAAAGGCAAGGAATCTAAGATCTGGAATTGTCATACAGCAAATAAATGATGGTTAGATATAAATTTAGATCAGGCAGTATACACATGTTTATCCAGCATGAAATACATTCTTCCAGCTTTCAACTCTCTCTCTCTGCCTTTCTCTCTTTCTCTCCTCTAAAATACCTTTAATTTCTGGCTGCCTGCATTATCTCTTACTTCCAATCATTGATGTTTTGGATTCTGTGTTCAGCCATTAGTAGCTAACTGGACTTGAAGATTTCACTTGCTTTCTTGGGGCTTTAGTGCTGTATTAATTTAACAACATATTTAAGTTCTGCATGATGATTTGGTCAACATATAATGACCACCTGTATCAACTTCTGTAGCACATTCATTCCTACTTGTGTTGTATACCAGACATCAGAATTTATTCATCTTAAAGCTGAAAGCTTATACATTGCCTCAGCTATTTTTCTTATTGCTGACACAAAATACCCAACCTCCAAACTTAAAGAAGGGAAATTTTATTTAGGTCATAGTTTGCAGAGGTTTTAATCCATAATTAGTTGGCTCAAGGCAGATGACATTTGTGGTGAGTGGCAGGTAGCAAAGGCAACAGTGGCAGCCCAGAACTCTCTCTGTCCTTCCTATCCATATCCAGGCTACCTACCCTGCCGGTGGGCAGAGCTCAAACCCTTCATCCTGGTGCCCCTAATCCCAGAATCACACAGGGAATCAACCCCACGTCACCTTTAACAGAACTCAGGGATAGGGCTAGTATGGCATGCAGGCCCAAGGATCAAACCCTGGTCCTTGTACTTGCCAAAGCAGGCGCTTTATCCACTGAGTTATCTCTCACCAGCCCACGAAATTTTTTCTTAAAGGATAGGTTTAATTTCATTTCTACAGCAACAGATCTTAATGGAAAGGTAGAAATAAACTTTTAAACCAAGTTTTTGGTCTAAAGTTGCCCTCTTTCTTGCATCTGCACAAAATAAGTGGCACAGTATAATAATTATGGTCCTAGAAATGTCGTTCATACTGACCTCAATTTTAATAATATTTTTGTTCCTTAACCCAAGAATATGATTAAAGAAAATATGTGACCGATATGAGCATGAAGAGTTTATGAAGAATTTGTCACTAATAGTTTGAGTCAGAAGTTCATGATGTATCCTAATTTCCTCTGAAATTCAGCTGAGACCCAATTTTTGATGTGGTACGGTGCAGCCTGGCCAAGCCTTTTGTTGCCCTTGAGGTGGCATGTGTCATGACTGCAGGGGTCAGGGATGTGCCTAGAGGTTTTGCACAATGATTTGAAGACAGCAGGCTCTTGAGGCCAGAACTGAGGGAAAGTTCTTCACCACCGTTTCCTTGCTTTGTGAACAAGGCGCCAAACTTAGCCTCTTAGTTTAGCAAGCTGTGCTACTGGCTCGGATCATGGTCTTTCCATAACATTTTTCTATAAAATCATGATTACAAGGTTGCAACACAGTAGTTGTAAAAGCTGTTAAAAGACACCACTAACTCAGGCATTATAATCACTTTTTTTCTGATGTAATATAGTTTAACAAATAGAACATTTTGTGTGTCATTAAATTACAATTTACTAGGGCAACAATTGTTGATTTCTACTCTATTTGAGTAGATTCCTATTTTGCTTGAGTGTTTTAATATGTGCTCTCATTTCTAACTTAGAAAATCTTATTTATTTATTTATTTATTTAGATACAGGGTCTTGCTACTCAGTCCAGACTCTTAGTGATCTTCCTGTCTCAGCCTTGCATGCCCAGGGTCCCAGGGCCAGCAGGACATGTAGTACCAGGGATTGAATTTAGGTCCTTGGCAGGCAGGGGCTTAGACTGCTGAGCTATCTCTGCAGCCCAGACAATCTTTTTAAAATAATATAATTAATTCCAGTTTTAACCTCAGGAGAAGTAATATAGTAATATTTAGTGTGTAGACTTTAGAATCTTGCATCCTCACCTTCAACCTTTATGAAGCATGATAAAAAATACTATAAATGTTTATATTTTTTAAAAAAATGCATCATAGTAAAAGACGCATTGGTGTTAATCCCCCTCAAATACTGACCTTTCTGTTGAGTACACTTAGGCCGGGTTCTTGCTTCTTTCCAAAACAGCTCTTGGACTTCTCTTCTGTGAGTGTTGTGTGAGATGTGACTATAGTAGTCACTATAAAAATAGAGTGACGACTGCTGCTGATGCCACCCAGTGGAAAGGCAGGCCCACGCAAACCTTAAGGGGTGTTCTCCTTCACGTCACTGACCACGTCTTCTGCTGTGTCTTTCCTGGGGCTTCCCCAAATTCAAAATTACCATGAAAGGCAAGCATGAATCCATTCAGGGTATGGAAGCAGCCACGGCAGCATTACTGAAGACACGCAAGACTTTCAAATTTGCTTCAGAAAGTGGCATGAATGTTGGGATAAATGTGTTGGACAAAGAGGGAATATTTTGAGGGTAATTAACAGCAATGCATCTTTTGCTATAATACATTTAAATTTTTTTAAAAAATCTGCATGGTATATTGATCATACCTTGCAGCTATGTGACTTCACCGAAAGTAGGAATGACTGTGTACCTCAGCTTCTTTATCTGTGAGATTTTTAGTAATTGTCTAATTCAAAAGTTTCTATAAGAATAAAATGAGTCAACAGAATCTTCAAGTTTAGGGCAGAATATGGCCTGAAATACTCTATAAAACTGATCTGTTACTGTTAATAATTGGTACATTTAACAGAGATATAGATTTAGTACTTGATAATATTTTTAAACATCTAAGGTTACTGACTCCAAATCTCCATTATTTCCTCATTACTATATCACAAAATAATTTTTGTTGTCCTTATAATCCTGTTTAGTGCATGGACCATAATGAAGAGAGAATGTATAAACTGATGAGTTAGGCTTTAGCATTACCCATTTATTAACGCAAAAGAAAGTATTACATGATGATTATGTATGCATATATTTAATATAAATCTTTATGTAATTATTTCATGTACATGTGTAAATATAGAAATTTTCTACAAGCTGGAATAATTGGGAACTGATGCTTATAAGGTCCTCTAGCTTTGAAGTAGGTTCCTACTTAAGGTGTAAATAATGTCGTGTGGAAATGGAATTCAATCACCATCTTCTTATGTGTTCTACATTAAGGTAACCACGGGTGCTACTTTACAAAATCATAAACCTAAGAAAAGTCTAGGAGACTAATTACTGAGATTCCTGAGCGCATATTAGTGATGATTCATCTATATTTTGCATCTCAATTGTTTCTCTTAAAATAATACATTTCTCCTCTAGAAGAGGCCATATGTCTGGGTCACTTTTATCTGATTGCTGGGACAAAATATCTGACACCCAAAATTAAGGAATGGAAAGTTTATTTAGCTCACAATGGTGGAGGTTTCAATCCACACTTGGCTGACTCCAAGGCAGAGCGGCACATGGCAGAGAGCAGCAGTTCATGGTGGCAAAATAACAGCAGAGAGCAAAAGGGAGAATCAGCAGCTGCAGCAGCTAGCAAGCCTTTCTCTCCCTTCTACTGTTTTTAGGCTCTCCACACCATGGTTGGTAACCCTCACACCCATAATATCAGCACAGAATCATGAATTATTCACAAACTCTAGAAGCCCATCCCAATGGCTTCATTAGGACTTAGAGGGATGACTAGACACAAACTGCAATGCCACATATCCAGGAAATAACTTTCCTTAGCAAGTTATAGGTTTAACTGAAGGACAGAACTACCGAGATGAAGCACTGACTATCTGAGTGCTTTCATGACAGTGTAAAGAGAAAATAGTCATTGCTGCCTCCTTGGTGGAGAAATGGAATGGCAAAGAACTACGAGAGAAAAATTTCAGTTACAGTAGGGTTTCTTTCTCTGAGGGGGGATGTGCTGCAGAAGTCCCTAATGGATGCCTGAACTGAAGATAGTGCCAAATCCATCATAGATTATTATTTTTCCTTCATATACATACCCACAGTAAAATTTAATTTACAGATTGACTACAGAAAGAGATTAACAGTAACAATAGTGAAAGAGAACAATTAATCCAACATAGAGTAATAAAAGTTATATCAATGCAGACTCTCAAAACATTTCACTGTATTTTTATCCTTTCACTTCAAAGAAGCACTCTTTGATATCTCTGAATTGTCTGCATCATTGCTGTCATGCCTTTGGGTCACTATTAAATAAAATAAAATTTACTTGAATACAATCACTGCAATGCAGCAGTAGTTGGCCTGGGAACTGAGGCGGCTGTGAAATGATGAATAGAGAGTAAGGTATACAGCATGGACACACTGGGAAAAAGAGGGCTGATCCAGAGCAAGATGGAGCGAGACAGCAGGGAAAGCAATTATGCTCCTCAGAGGGGTATGCAATCTAAAGTTTCTTATTTGTTTCTGGAACTTTCCATGTATTATTTTTGAGCCAGAGTACACACTGGAGTTCTGAAATCATGGAAAGTGAAACTTTGGATGGGGGGGTCTACGGTAATAACAAAGATATTATCTTCTAAATAATATACAAAAATCAGCTTAGAGGAATAAGGCTTTGGTGGTAAAAATAAGATAATTTTCACCGCAGTTTCAATAAAAAGTGATGGACATGTGAGATCTAAGCACTGTACTCACTGAAGTTTCCAGATTTGTTTCCAGGCAACATGGACATTATGCAATGTAAGCACAATTTGATTAGATTTGATATCCAATTCCTTCCCACAGTTTCTATGAACAAGTTTTTGGAACCATGCCTGTTCTAGATTGGCAACAAAATGAAATTTTCTCCAGGACTTGCCAGCATTCAGTTATACAAAATGAATAAGAGCAGTATAGGGAAGAAGTTCGTCTTTTGAAGGGTGAACAATAGGTGCTGAGGTGATTGGACTTTGCATATTACAAGTGGCTTCAGGGCACCAGTCATCTCCCATGGACCTGCTGAAGTTCTCCTGGTGACTGTGACTAGAAAAACATTTAGATGCTTGTATCTAAGTTCAAGACAGTTCTCTAACCAAGTCTTCACAGTCAGCTGCCACCCAAATTTTGGGTACTGATCCTTAATAAGGGCATTCATTATGAGAGGCTGATGTCTCACACAGCTGCACGATTGCACCATCAATATTTGATTTCTAGACCACCTTTAAATATTTGATTTCTAGACCACCTTGGAGGGAGTGTTGGAAACATGACTGAATAATCCTACATTGGGATTTAACTGGTGATGTTCCACTTCTCTCATGATTGCTGAAGACTGTCACTCTGGACTGAAAGATGCTAATGCAACTTTAGATGCAATTTGGGCCTTTGCTATTTTAGTTATGGCCAAGCTTGAAAGAGAAATTTAATGTGGCTTAGTTTGAAAAATGTTTACATGGATAGACTGAGATCGAGCAGATGAATGGGTTTTGAATTGAAATAATATTAACTGAAAGAATTCAGACTCGGTCACACAAGGTTAAGTGTCACATAATTTCTCTCATGTGAAGAAGCCAAATGACAGATCAATTGAAGAGCAAAATAAAGGGTAGGTAGTAGAAAGCAAGGAGATGGATCTTTCACAAAAGAGAACGAAGAAATGGAAGATGGGGAGTGAGGAGATAGGTGAGAAAGAGACCTAAAAAGACATTGTATATGTACACCTGGTTCTCATGATGAATTTAATCATTATGCGCTTCAAACATGTAGTAATAAAAATACATGTTAAGAAACAATGTTTAAAAAGATTTGGGCCTATGAAGACTTATATTTCTCATATCTTTTTGCTAAGCTTTTAACTTTTTACCATACATAATGAATGGTCTTGTAATTCTATAAAATTAGATATAGAAAACAGGTATAGCCTGCTACTCTTTGTGTTTGTTTTCTTTCCCTAGAGACTGTTACACTCACCTGATTTTAATGGCGCTAATGAGGTAAGATCATTATATAAAGCAGTTTCTAGGATTCTGTTAGTATTTCTAGGAAGGTAAGAATAAAGTAGGCTCTTGGCAAAAAAATGACAAACAACCTCTTGATAGACTAGAATAAATAATATTTGTTTGTCCAATTCACACCTGCTAAGGATTTAGGTTCAAATAATTTACTATCATAAATAATGCTTTAGAAGATATATTTGTAACATAATTGTATATTTAAAAAATTAATTAATTAGTTATTTTTTTATGTATTTGGTACAAGGTCTCACTACAAAGCTCAGACTCTTAGTGATTCTCCTGTTTCAGCCCCACCAGCACTGGGATTGCAGGTGTGCTCCACTCTTCCTGCTCTTGGTGGCAGACTCAGTGCACCTGGGGGCAGGGCCAGCACAGCATGTGGTGTAGGGGATCTAACCCTGGTTCCTGAGCCTGCCAGGCAGACACTTAGTCTGCTGAGCTATCTCCCTGGCCCATAACTGCACATTTTCCTATATCAATATTTAAGACAAATTTTAGGAAATGAAATACTGAGGAAATTAGAATGAGATGACTATTTGACAATTTATAGTGATGCTGGGCATGGTGGTGCACATCTATAATCTCAACACTCAGGAGGCTGAGGCAGGAGAATTACCTGTGAGATCAAGACCAGCCTGGGTTACATAGAGAGACCTTCCAAAGGGGAAAAATAAGCCCAGGAACCAAATTTAGATCAATTCATGCTCTCACACTGAATGAGGATGTGTATTTGCAAACTCACTAACAAGGAACATTGCACTTTTAAGTCTTTAACTGGCAAATGTATCTTGGTGAAGATAATTATATATATACACATATGTATGTATATATTGTTTTTTAATATTTATATTAGTGACTAAGCCCTATTAAGAGTACATATCACAAGGCTGAAGCACTGTCTCTCAATAAAGGTAGCCCTTCCTACCATGATTCCCATGTCCTCAAATCCTGGTGGACTCAAATTACCTTTTAGAAGACCACATTTCCAATAGAGATCATAAGTAATTAAAATTCGGATGCTTCCACAATGGACATATAGTCAATCTCTCTTCTCTTTTGCATTTTTCCTGTTTCACTTATCTCCTATTCTAAGATAGTTACCTCTCTCATTAATCTGTTCACTCCTTTTTAGGCAGAAATTATAGCTCATTTATCTGTATACTTAACCTAAACTTAATGTCTAATGCAAAGGTCAAGACATATTTTATTTTGTGTTTGTGAGTGGCTTGGCTGGCTCCTGCCATTGGGTTTTCTTTTGGGCTGTGTTTAGCCCAGCCCTTTACCTAGCTCGATGTCAGGCAAGACTCTTTTTTCTCTGGGCCACAGTTTTATATCCATGCAACCATCCACTCATCACTCAAATTTATTTATTTTTAAATCAAGATTTTGCAATCCTTTCCTTTTTATTATAAGTGAACAATTATTTTTTATGTTGTAAAAAGAATTGTAATAACATGCATTAAAGTTGTATGTTTCTATCTAACAAATCTACAGGATGCTTCATTTCAAATGTGTCCTTGCAAACATGGAATAATTTGGTCAATTGTCACCTCTTGCAGTGTGTTAGCCCCACCTAGTGAATGATTAATGAATTCTCAAAAACTAATCACCCAGGAAAAAATTTCAAGCTATTGCTGAATCATATGCCATCTTGTTCCTAGTCTTTGAGCCTTTCATACAAGGGGTAATTGGAAAAATATGATGACTGATTAAACTTTAAAATTTATTACAGTAAAAGGCGCATTATCATTAATTGTCCTCAAAAGACTCTCCATTTCTTCACACACACTCATCCCCTTGTTCTTCCTGCTTTCTGAAGCAGTTCTGGAAATCTTTTTTCATAAGTGTCTTTAGGAACTTTGATTAAAACCATAGTAAGTCAGGCTGTGGCAGGCCGTCCCAAGGAAAGCCATGCCTGTAAAAAATGACACCATATCCTCATCCATCAGATCGGGAATCCTGCAATGTGTGGCTTTTCCTCCAAATCAAAATTACTTTGAAGGTCATACAATTTGATTTGATTGAGGACACAAGAGGACATCTAAGTACACTCATGAAAAAGGACTTCACTAGTACAGAGAAGTTTGTGAATATAGGTTTTAGTTTCCCCCACACTAAAAGATGTTTGGAATATGGGTGTTGAATTACAATTTACCATGTTGACCACACAAAGATATCAAAAGTATATGTCCCTTTCCCCAGAAAATTATTGGAAAATATAATTCAACAAAATATGAACAAACCAAGAAATAGTGAACCACGAACCAAAAATGGAAATGCTGTAGTTTGCACTAATGAGGTACACATACAAATTTCAAATGTGTAAATGAAGCAAATGCAGAACTTTGTCAGCAAGTGGTACTCTGGAGGAATCCTTTGATCCTTGAGTTTTCCTAATTGTGGTGAGTTTTGGGTAGAAGAAAATGCTTCAGACATTTTTGTTTTTGGTAGTCTGGTTTGGAGCAAAGCTCTGAATGTCATTCCTGAAAATTCAACCTACACCTGCATCTTCAGTCATTTCATATCTCGCAGCAGGGCTTACACCTAACCATAGAGAGTTCTTTCCCCTGTGTTGGGCCTAGAATAATGAATTTCAGCCCACCAGAAATTCTATATATGTGTGTGAACACATATAGAATTCTAAACTTGAAATTATTTTTGTATACATTTCTGATGTTCCTGATGCAAGATACGAAGTTATACTGGTTTCTGATCCAAAGTATATGTCATCTCCTCCTTTCTTGGAAATTTAAGAACATTAAAGAAGCTATTTGTTTCTTGTGTTCTAGAAATTCAAAGGAATACATCTGGGCTTGTCTGTTTTCCACATTATTTGCTGACACATTTATTTGCTTTAATGAATATTTCTCTTTTATTTTGTCTTTTTTCTGAGACAAAGTCTCAATATGCAGTTCAGGCTGGACTTGAGCTCGCTTTGTAGCCCAGGCTGGTCTCGAACTCTCAGTGATCCCCCTGCCTGGGCCTTCCTAGTGCTGAGATTTCAGGCATGCACCACCATGTCTGACCCTAGTGAATATTTCTCATCCCTGGCTTCTTTGGTTGTTTTATTTTTGAATTGCTATTTTTTGACCACTAGATTTAATTTTTTAAAAAATGTATTTGGCACAGGGTCTCACTATGCAGCTTGGACTCCTGTCTCGGCCTC
>NDGN011138359.1:0-16311 GCA_002564285.1 Tympanoctomys barrerae | reverse complement strand
ACAACACCATTGAAAGCGGCATATAGGGGCCTAATTATTAATACAGGGTAAACTAAAAGCAAAACATTTTTTTTTTATCTTCAGGGTGGAGAGGGATGAAAAGAAAGTCTTTTAAATCAATCACCATAAGGGAAAAATGTAAAAGAATAGCTACAGGACTGGGCAATCCCTGTTGCAGTGCCCCCATAGGTTCCATTGACAGCCCACAAGTCCTGGGTTGTCACAAGACATGAAAAGTAATGCCATATTAATATGCTAAGCTGTAAAAGGCACAAGTCACTAACAACTTCTGACAATTGCTAGCTGCACTGATAACTCACTATCATGGACTTTTGGACTATATAGGGTTACACTGCTGAATTCAAGTACCAAAAATTTTTGGCCTGGCATCAAGTATGAAAGGTCTTCTAAAGAGTTCTCCAAACACAGCTTCTTCAACACTCATCAGTCACATAACAAAAAAGGGGGATATGTTGGGAGCCATGGAAGCTGGAAAAACAGTCAAATGTGTGAAAGTGGGACTAGGCCTCAGTGCCTAAAGCAGTCAAGCTACCTCAGTCCTGAGACAAGCATCCTGATTGGTTAATGTCAGCTATTAGTCACTAGGCAACTTTGTGTCATATTACTAACTTTACAAAGATATAAATAAATGTACATGCTGTTGCTGGGGTTTTGGGGGGGGATATTCTCATCAACCAGACAGATGGGCTACCACCTAACCCACCTCTTATCTCCTCATCTATCTTTTCCTCATTCCTGCTGCCATTTTTCCTCAGGTACAAAGGAGCATATTGAAAAAACAATGGATCCTTACACAAGATCCTGTGTTCAACCCTAGCACAACCTACATAAATGAATGAATGAATGAACGAACAAATGAATGGTAGGATTGTAAATCAAACCAAGAACAGTGTGATCCTGCAAAATGGTGGCCAGCATTAGAAATCAACTTTTTGGGCTAGGTATGTAGCTCTGTGGTAAAGTGCTTGCATCTATGCATGAGGTCCTGCATTAGGTCAGTGAAGTGGGGGTGGCAATGGATACAAAGAAATAAACTTTTTGGTTGTCCCACTGTAATTTATCCCAAACTAGAAACAAATAAACAAACAAAAAACATGATCTAAGGGCTGGAGATATAGCTCAGTGGCACAGTGCCTGCCTGGCAAGCACAAGATCATGAATTTGATCTCCAGTTCCACAAAAAGAAGAAAAAACAAAAAACATGACCTGAGGATTTTTAAAAATTGAAGTACAGGGCTGAGGATATAGTTCAGTGGTACAGTGCTTGCGTAGCACATTGTAAAGACCTGGCTTCAATCCCCAGTACCAAAATAAATAAATAAAAATTGAAGTACAAAATGAAAACTCAAGCCAAACATAGGTGTTACCTACAATTACATCTAGAGAGTAATTTACTACTTCTTAGAGTTGGAGATGTAGCTTAGTGCAAAGTCTTGTGTTCAATCCCAATATTTAAAATACTCCATAAAAGAACAAAACACCAAAAAACAAACAACTGTCCCCAAAACCTACCTCTTTTTGACAATGCATTAAATTGGATTGCTTCTGTTTATAAAAACTACTAAAGCACATGAATCAAAATGTTTTACAAAAAAAATTAACAGAAATTTTGTGTTAAGGTATGTGAGGAAAACTTCATTTCATTCTAAAAGTCTGTGAATCTCACTTATAATACAGTTTTTAATATCAAAGTAAAAATCATCTATGAGGTTACAATTATGAGGTTTCCTAATGAACCTACAGTCAAAGCCTTTTATAGATTTTAACACATATAAATGTGTTTATACTTTCAAGCTTAAATGCCCCTTCTATTAAAAATTCATGAAATATATGTACATATGTATGTGTAAGATAAAATTAAACAATGCTTTAATCTCAGAAATGTTTCTTTGTAATATTAAACATAATCACATTAGATTTCAGCCTAAAAGTAAGCATTCAATCTGGGAGATAAATTTAGATAGTGCTGTTCATTAATAAAGTTTCACTTTACACTGGATGCTTTAAAAAAAAAAGTGAAGTATTAATTGGCCTACTTATTTTATAAAAAGCCAGGACAATTTTGTAACCAATAAAAATAACAAGTACCACTGTACCTCTTATTATATTCACTTTGTGCATCAACACGATAAACCTACACAGGTGGAACAGGTAGGGTAAAACCCATGCAGCCAGCCACAGGCAGGAGTTGGCCAACTCAAATTTTTAGAAATTCAAATACTGAGACAGATGTGGTAGTATAGGCCTATAATTTCTACATTCTGGGAGGCTGAAGCAGAAGGATCACATTTGAGCAAAGTTTGGAAAACTTTAGGGACTTACCAAGATCATATCTCAAAAAGACAAAGGGGGGCTAGGGATATAATTCAGTAAGAAGGGCCCTGGATTCAAACCCAACCCCCCCCCCAATACACAAAATCAAATGCTGTATTAAAATACTTCATTACTGAGCTTTTAGCACCCTCTTAATTTTGGATTCACACAAATGCCTTACCCTGCCTTAGCACAAGCCCTGTACTATAATGACAACTGCCATGCACCAGGCATCCATGCCCACAGTTTTATGGACAACTTAGCAACACCAGAAGGATACGCAGGTTAGCCACCTGGGCACCACTCCAACTCACCTGGGATCACAATCAATAAGGGCCCAGCCCCCATGGAATTTTTCATCATCAGGCAGTAGTAACTTCATGTAGCTTTGCAGAAGCTGACTAATCAATTCTTGGTGGCTTCTCTGGCTTTCTTTATGCAAAGCTTCATGCTCTTTCTCCTTGTTAAATATGGAATAAAGATCTTCTGTCACTGGAATGCCTTGCATCAAATCTACAACCAAAGCATTCATATCTATCAGTATCTTAATATACATATACTTTTTCTTTTTTTTTAAATATGGTCTCACTATGTAGTACAGGCTCAATATAATTCAGGCTGGCCTCAAACTTGTGGTAATACTGCCTTAGCATCCCAAGCGCTGGGACGGGTGAGCACCACCAGCCCTGGCCCTACACACATATTTCCACTAGATCAGACTCATAGTGATTCACCTGTTTACAGCCTTCCAAGAGCTGGGATTACAGGCGCGCACCACCACGCCCAGTCTCAATTGCCCTCTCAGCGCACCTCAGTGGCAGGGCCGGCATGGCAGGCCTGGGGATCAAATCCCTGGACCCTGTGCCTGCTTGCAGGTGCTTTAATACGCTGAACTATTTGGCTGGCTGTGTCACTTTTTTTTAAGTCAAGATTGAATCCAGGACCTTGCACAGGCTAGACAAGCTCTCTACTCCTGAGCAATATCCCCAACCCAGGAAATGGTTTTTAGATACAATATCAAAATCATAAGAGTAGAACAGAAAACTGAATATCAAAAAAACTAAAACTTTCTGTACTCTGAAGGGCATCAACCCACAAAACTGGCTTTACAGCTCATTATTTGGCAAGGGACTTTTATATCTAATATTACCTACCACAACTCAATAATAAAAAAAATCATTTCATTTCATTTTATTTGGTGGAACCGGGGATTGAACTCAGACCCTTGTGCTTGCCAGAGAAGCGCCTATTCTACTGAACCATCTCCCCGGCCCCTGAATCAAATTCTTTATACCAGATTTCTCCAATTCCTAAAGGTCTTTGTCTAAGGCCCTATTATCCCATGTATGCTACTTAATCAGGTGAAAAAATAGGATTTAGGAAAGATTCTTAGAGACAGCTATATCAAATTTGGTTTTAAACCCAGAATACTCTGTGTTTATTTTAATCCTATAACAATTTCATGAAAATTTAAAATACATCAATTCTACTGGGCAACAGAAATTTCTCTTCTAAAAAATGATGAGTTAATTAGAATAATGACCAAATCTGGTACCCTAATATCCTTTTAAAACATACCTAGGAAAAAGATGGTGCATTTGTCCATAAAAGATCAAATTAAGGGCCAGCCAAATAGCTCAGCGGATTAAAACACCTGCTTAGGCACATGCAGGGGTCAGGGGTTCAATCACCAGGCCTGCAGCCCCAACCCCAGGGCACACTGAGACAGCAATTAAGAATGGCGAGTGTGGAGGCATGTGCCTATAATCCTGGCTCATTGGAGGCTGAACACAGGCAAATCACTATGAGTCTAATCTACATAGTGAGACCCAGTAGACCCTGTTCTAAAGTAGAAAAAAAAAAAAAAAAAAAGCATGTCAAGGGCCAGGAAGATAGCTCAATGGCACAAGTACCTGCTTGGCAAGTGCAAAGTCATGAGTTCTATTCCCAGCACCAAAACAAAATAAAAACAAAACAACAACAACAAAAAAAAAATATGATAAATGGTTTGCAAGAAGAGACAATCAACCAGGTGTGGTGGCACATGTCTGTGATCCCAGCACTGGCAAAGCTAAGGTAGGAGAAGTGCAAGTTTGAGAGCAGCCTATGCAACTCAGAGATTTAATAAAAAATAAATAGCCTGGGGATGTAGTTCAGGGTAAAGGTAATACCACAACTATACATAAGTATCCACATACACACACAGAGAGACAGAGACAGGGAGAGAGAGAATATGAGTATCTGGTTATAGTGCTTGAATGATGGGAAAGAAATATGACATTTTTAATCATTAAGGACTTAAGGCACCTTACTTCACACTCCAGGACTTTGAACTCTGCTGTTATGTGAGTAGCAAACTAACAAACAGATATGGAAATAGATGGTTTTTCCTGTTGCTCTAGCCAAAAGTATTTTTCAAATTCTAATTTTTTTGTTTTTGGTTTTTTGAGACAGGGTCCTGCTATGTATTTCAGTCTGGCCTCAAACTTGTGATAATCTGTCTATGTCAACCTCCTGAATGCTGCAATTATAGGTATGCACCACCACATCTGACTATACCAGATTTTACTTTTAAAAAAAAAAACTTGAATTTGACTTGCTGGGTAAGATGCTCAATATAGAAACACAAATGTATTATAAAGCATGAATCATGTTAATGAAGTTAGCCTCAAAAAATGTCAGTCACGGAAGGAATAATAAATTTTAAATTAAAAAGTCCTTCTATTCCTTACCTATAACGGCTTGCCTATAAGCATCCTTAAACTGATTGAGGTAATATCTATTTGCTGAGTTCACGCCATCTTTCATAACTCCTGCTAACTTCCTTTCTCCTGTCCTTGTAAAGTCACCCTGTCAAAGAAAGTCATTTTGGAAATTTATTCAAAGACAAGTATATTCTCAACATCAATTTTGGGTTTTCAATTCAAGACTAGAATTCTACAGCTTTCTATGATTTCCAAACTCTAACCTTAATAATTTTCAAATGGTGTAAGTTAAAGAGTCTACCAGTATTTGATTCTAATCCAAACATATCAACAATTAGACATGTTCTTTATGGCATCAGGTCTTCAAAGTTAGGTGTTACTCTAACAGGAAGCCATTCTAAGTAACTTGAGGAATCTCTAGAATTTACAAGTGAAAATGAATGGCATAACAACACAACGAGAAAGATTTTTCAGATCTTAAACTATTACAATATTAAAAAACCAAAATTTTGCCAGGTTTGGTGGCATACGCCTATAATACCAGCTACTTGGGCGGCTGAGACAAGAGGATCACAAATTCAAGACCAACTTAGGCAAGGCAATTTAGTGAAACCATATAGCAAAATTTTTAAAAGGACTGGTGATGAGCTCAGTGGTAGAATGGCTGCCTAGCATGTACAAGACTCTAGGTTCAATTCCTAACACAAACAACAAACAAACTCCACCAAATTTCTGATGTGGAAATGTTGAGTTACCTAAAATGTATTAAAATGAGATTTCACCTATGTAAAGTATACACCTCAGATTTCCAATACTTTACTGCACATTAAAAATCACATGTACAGCAATCCAAGAAAGATTTAAATAGTTTTTGTTATTCTTGCTTTGTTTATTTAGGGTGTTTTTGTTTGGAAGTGTTGTGTTTCGCTTTTGTTTTTTTATATTTGAGATTTTTTTTTCCGAGATAGGGTTTTGCTATGTAGTTCAGGCTGGCCTCAGATTCACAGCTCTCCTCCTGCATCCTGGAATTACAGGTGTGCACCACCACACCCAGAGGTTTCTCTTGATTTTACAACAAAGATGACAGAGCAAGTCTCCTGAGTGGTAGTAACTTAAAACATGAAGGTATAGTCCAGCGATGGTGAAACTTTCAGTTCTAAAGAATAGAAAACAACTGGATGTGGCATGCATGCCATAGGTTTACCACCACTGATATAGCCTCTAGTTATTAAAAAAAATTGATATTTAGTACTCAAATCAAAGATACAGAACAACTGGTGCTTGTTGAGCCCCTGGTGGTACATTTGTTTTAAGAAATATCATGGATGAATTGTGAAGGAAAATTAAATAATTAAACTAATTCAATCAATTCCCATAGTCCACGGAAGGCAATGAAATTTTATATATAACAAAAAAATAAATAAATAAAACATTTCTCCAACATTTACTATGTTCAGGGATTGGTCTAAGCCCTTATACCCATTCCCCAACATTCACTATATTCAGGGATTGGTCTAAGCCCTTATACCCATTAACTCATATAATTCCATGAGAAGTTTTTGCAGTAAGCCTAATACCATTCCCATTAGACAGTGTGTACCACCACACCCAGTACTTATGAGACAAAGTATTTAAGTGATTTGCCCAGGGTAGCAGCTAGTAAGAGGCAAGTTTAGGATTCAAACTCAATACAAAGCATAACAAGAGAACCAAGTATGACACATTTTGTCCTACATTGTTTTAAAATCCATTCACAAAAAATTCCAGATTTCTAGACAACCTGGATAAGACTTTCTTGAAAGATCTGGCAACCTCCTTAAGGAAGTAACAGTAGATTAGCCCCCTCACATACAATGCACTCTACTCCTTGACCTTGAGTCTGCACGACCCACCTCTCCTGATCTAGTGGTGGCTGCTTGAATCACATTACCTAACTCCTGCAGGTATTGTCTCCACTTGTCTTTTTTTGTGTGGGTATTGGGGGTTGAACCCAGGGCCTCTGCCTGCTATGCAAAAGTATACCACTGAGCTACATCCTGCAGGAATTTAAATGGGTGACCTCTGACTTAATCAAACATTCTCAAAAGAAGTCAACTACACAGACCTATCACCCGCAACTTGGATAATTCTCTGTCAAAAACAAAGCTGGTTTTAAGCCACAGCCCAACCCATGTCCCACTGAAAGATCTATAAATTCTTGTTGCATGTATTTACCTTCAGAGCGGCTGTCCCAGCATACTGTCTGCTAATGGAATCACCATTGTTTGCCCACATTATCTGGTAGATCCGATTACATTTCACAGGCAGTGGCTGCTCTGGGGGCATCACACCTAATTTTTTCAGCTAAAGTGAACATATTGGTAGATTAAGCCACAAAATCATAAGATAAAATATATACTCCAAAGAAAGGAAACAGTATACACTTAAAAGTTTTGACATTTTTTTAAAAGCACTACTAAAAAAGCATTATGGATTACCATAGCTGAATAAATATAATGAAATATTGTTTTAGTATAATTTTTAATTTATAGGATCATACTGTTACACTGTCTTTATTTTCAATTTGCCTATGTAGTAAAACTAAATATTAGAAAGGTATATGGAAACAATGAGTATATTAATAGTACCAAATTAGTACATACCCAATAAATGCTAACTGTATGCCAAAGCTAGGGTTTATGAGTTTTTTTTTTAAATGTCATAACAATCCTAGTAAATAATACTCTTATTACCCCCATTTTAGAAATAAAGGGACTGAAGTTTAGAAAAGTTAAATTCTGGATAGAGCCAAGACCTCACATGTGGTACAACCAGGGCTTACATTCAAAATCCAGGCTGTTTAAACATTACATTAGAGGAACAGATTCAGGTCCTCAAAGAACAGTTATAAGAAATCACAAAACATAAAAATTGAGAACCCACACTAGGTATTTCTTTGAGGATTCAATACAGGTATCTTTTATTCAGAGGTGAGAAAGTCAAAAGATTTTAAATGGGGTACCAAGGTAAAAGAGGTGAAGGGCCAGGCAAATAGCTCAGTGGATTAAAGCACCTGCGCAGGGGCCTGGGGTTCAATCCCATGGGCCTGTCCCCCCACCCCGGGCGTGCTGAGACTGCAATTGAAACTGGGTGTGGTAGTGCATGCCTGTAATCTCAGCTCTTGGGAGGCTGTATCACTAGGAGTCTAATCTAGTAGTGAGACCTTGAACACCCTGTAGACCCTTCCCCAAAATACCAAAGGAAAAAAAAAAGAGGTGATGTAAGACAAAGATGAACACAGCTGTCAGTCATATATCTGGTGCACAAAGGGTGGAGGCTGGTTCTTTGTTGTCAAAGAAACAAGATTCAGAGAACAAAGGTGAAGGCACTTGACCCTTTTTCTTCTACCTGCTTCAGGTTTCTTTAGGCTATTCACACTTGCACACTGGCAGAGCCACCTTGCCAAGCAAAAATGGAAATGATAATTCTTAGCCCAAATTACTTAACAGTGAATTAGAAGCTGAGGGAAGAAAAAAGGTAACTGACTACACTAATGCCACTTTGAAATGAGAACTTAAGAAAATGCCACTTTAGGCTGGCCTGATAGCTCAGCAGACTAAAGTGCCTGCTTAGGCAGTGCAGCAGCTAGAGTTCGATCCCCAGTGTGCCTTGCCAACCCCACGCCCCAGGACTCACTGAGACAGTGATCGAGACTGGATGGCATGTTCCTATAATCCTAGCACTTGGGAGGCTCTAAACAAGGAGAATCACTACGAGTCCAATCTGTGCAGAAACTCTGAACACCTGAAGTCCCTGTCCTAAATGCAGAAAAAAAAGATAACACTCTATTCAACTTATTTCTAATGAACTTCATGCTTTCCACATTTTAATACAGGAATGTTTGTATGCTATAAATGTTCTACAAAATATACAATATTTTGAAAAAGATTTTCATTTTTATTTACATAAGAATAAACATTTAAAAGTATTTAGAATCAAATCAAAAGTATTTGGACTCCAAATTACCTGCTGTTCCATGACCACTCGTGCAATGGCAGCTTGCACTACATTTGTACGATCCAGGCAATCCATGCAATTAACTCGAAAAATTCCTTCTTGTTTACATATCACCCCAGCTTGATCAACCCTTTTCAAAACAGTATGGCATTATTTTAGAATTGGAAATACTTGAATAGGTTTTTCAAACAACAATTCTTTATAACAATAACAGAAGCATCAGCCAATAATTTGCTTAGAATACCATTATGTGACAGGCATTGCTGATTTATAGATATTACTGCTAATTTACACAATAGCTTGGTAACAAAGATACTATCTTAATTTTTAAAAAAATAAATAAAACTGAAGTACAAAACGAGTATTCTGCCCCACATCATACAATTATAAAGCATAGCTGACAGCCCCATGCTATCCTTTACTATACATTCCTAAATCAGAAGGTACTTAAATGCCACTTTGTTTCTTCCTTTCTTACTCAAAGCAGAAATGAATCTAAACTATCTGAAACAGAATAATCTACTTTACCACCCTGTGAGGAGTCATGCAGCATGGCTTATTCCTCTAATTTCTCTGGCCGCCCATGTGTTCTTAAAACCTGATCGAATGTTCTCTCTTGTCCTTATAGCAATTTTCTTTTCTTGCTATATCTACCTCCTGCAGTCTGAGAATCATTTTTCTTCTCTGCTAATTTTGAAATGCCTGAAAACTGAGTAACTCTAAACTTTCTTTCTCATGTTAGGGATAATGAGAAAAAACAAAGAGAAAACATAGACCACAGAGCATGAGAAAGAATAAACCTAAATATTCAAAAAAAGTTACAGAGCATTTCACTTCTTTGTGCCCAACCATCTGACACCTGTTCCCTGTTCAAAGCTAACACTGACTAATGATCAACATACTCTCTTGAAAGGAGAACAGAAATTAGGAAGCAAAGCAACAACAAATGCTTCCTAAGTATGCTGCTATTACTCTAATAGAAAAATACAGAGGATTTCACAGACCAAGAGTCTGTCAAAATGTCTTTTTATAAAATACCTACCAACACCACTTCATGTCAAGAATAATGTCATAGATGGCATCTGTTAGGGTTTGAACATTCTCAAACTTTCTTCCTCGGCTAAAATCCATGCCAAAAGAAAGAAAAATGTGTTTAATATTATAATAGAATTTCTTATAAACTTACTTAAGATATGACAGGCCAGGAATATGCCTCAGTGGAGTACTTGTCTAGCACGCACAAAGCCCTGGGATGATCCCTAGCACCATCACAACAAAACAAAGCAAAATATACTGAAAATACGATGCTCAAGGTAGCTTGAAAACATTAAAAAGAACGTTACCATTAATATTACTATATGCACATATCAGAAGCTTCCATTCCCACCAAATCTCCAACACCTACATAAATTAACCTATGACAGAGCCAGGATTAGAGCAAAAGAAACTCGCTTTCAGAATGCATATAAGCTTAAGGTATCATCAACATTATTCACTGATTGTTGTTTTTCCAGAGTAAATGCTACAATTTAATCCATAGAGACAGCAGCACTATTAGTAGAGAATAAAGAAGAGCCAGCAGGATGACTAAAGAAATTGTATTACTTCTGTTAAGACTTGGACTGAAGGAGAAAGAAAGTGCTCTGAAAGTTCTTCAACTGGTGTGAACAAAACAAAAACGAAACTCTTTTAAGTATCTAAGTCATTTCGGAATGGAAAGAAGAAAAAATATTTTGTGAACAATTATCTTGTGGGACTGGGGAGATGGCTCAGTAGACTAAGCGCTTGCCTGGCAAGTGCAAGGGCCTGAGTTCAATCTCAGTTCCACAAAAAAAAAAAAAAAAAAAAATTATCTCAAGATTTTAGCCAAAATAAAGCTCCTGTGAAAATTAAAACTAAGTAAACTAAAACAAACAATTCTCTCCTTTTCTGTAAGAGTTTCATTTTTCTTAGCAAACAGACAAGAAACTAAGTTCCCTTAGGCAGGATCTGCCACAAACATAGTGTTATAAAGAGGACTAAAAAAGGCCGGCAAAAGACTTTTGTGAAGTGACTGTATCTTAAGATACGAATATTCTGATGAGTTCATAGCTATTAGAAGGCAGATGCTGGTTGAAACGTCACAAGGGCATCGTGTTGGGGACTGTATCTTGTACCTGGCTCCTTCACTCTGGCCCTCTACTCCCCTTGTTACTTCCCAGTTGCCAAAAGGTGAGTAGCCTTGCTCCAAAAGCCCTTCAGCCATGATATTCTGCCTTTAACCCACAGCAACAGAAAGAAACAGCCAAACTTAACCCAATGAAACAAAAAGCCAGAACAAACCTTTCTGCCGTTAAGCTGTTTTTCTCTGCTATTTTGTCCCATCAACAGAAAGCTTACTAATACACAATGCAACTGACAAAGAATCATTTCAGGAAGTCACCTTACCAGTGTTCATGGAAGTCAAAGGAAACATAAGTGAGGTGAGAGTTGTTAAAGAGCAACACTTGTTTCAGGTAAGCATCACCAATAATTTTCTCTCTTCCTGTCTGGTTTACCAAGTTAATAATAACCTGGGAGAGTGAAGAAATTAGATGTTGTAATCCTAATGTGCCTTTTAATAATGTATATAGAATTGTGTTTTAGAAATATTTTATAGCCATGCTTAGAAATTAATATAGTTAAGCATGTTTTTTCTATAACATGAAAACGTCATTTTTAAAGTATTTATGCTTATGAGAATTTTTTACTTCACTAAATAAAATATTATTAAAGATTTTATCATCAAAATCACTTTCTGTATCAAGAAGTTAAAAGCAAAACATCTTAATAGCAAACAAAATGGCATGATTTTATACTGAATTTAATGTGTAAACAAATACAAAAGAAAAAGCATTATAGTAATCAGTTTTGTTTAACTATTTTATTTATTTTGGGGGTACTGGGAATCAAACTCAGGACCCTGTGCTTGCCAGGCAGGTGCTGTGCTGCTGAGCTACATCCCCTGCCCTTTAACACTTTCAAAGATGCTTTAGCAATAAGTACTTTTCTCTATATAAAGGAACTATCACCGCAAAATACTGTTTACTTTTCTATGGAATAACTTCACAGTATCAGATCTTCATCTAGAAAAAGAAGGTTGATGCTGGTACATAATCTATGTGCACTGTTCTCAGCACCACAATCATCTCTGTCTTTGAAGCATGAATGATGCAGTCATCTTCTTCCTGCTCTTTTCTGTCACTGTCTCCCTGTTGTCATCAACTCCTTTACTTTTTTCTTTGTTTTCTTCTTTTTTTTCATTTTCCTCATTGGATTTTTCATCATCACCCCTTTTTGCCACTTCCTCAATTTTTTTCAAAATATCTGCAATATTAATGAGTGAGGAGACTTCAAACTTTTCATGTTTTTGGATTTGGAATCTGCTTTTCTGCATTTTCTCCTGTGTGTTATCTCTCTTGTGACGACTTCTGCAATCTGTATCTACTCTTCTTTGTACACCTGCATGTATTTTTTTTTACTGTACCTATCAATATCTAGTTTTTCTTCAGGTTTTTCAATAAAATAAGCTTTCTTTTCATTGTTACTCTCAATTCCTGTTTCAAAGCCAGCATGCAGTCTTCACTTCTCTGTTTTCAGTGGCAGTGACTTATGAACAGTGGGAGTGACTTTAACACTACATCAGGTAACTTTTCACCTTTGCAGAACCCAACAACCTCAATATCAAAGATATAGGCAGCACATACTCTGCCTTTATTCCCAGCCATTAAAACTAGTTATACCAGAAGAGCAGGCAAATACATGTAGCCCAAGCTGTCCTAAAACTCTCCAGGATCCTCCTGCCTCAATCTCCTGAGTGCTGGGATTTCTGGCTTGTGCCATCATGGCCAGCTTAAATTCCTTCAAAGTCCTGAAAATCTAGATCATTACTTTTTTCTTTTTCTTTTTTTTTTAAAAAAACACAATCCATTCTTCACATATCATCTAGCTCAGGAACTTATACTTACAGGTAGCCCTTGACTGAGTAAATGCATAGCCCCTATCTTCTCACTAAGTCTCCAGGCTTGAGCAAAAGCTCTACAACCCAGGATGTGAGCAGTGGGGCTGCAAGGCCACAGAGGGCACCTGGGAGACATGCACACCACCCTCCATGCTCCCAGAGGCCAAGAATTGTTTACATGAATGGCATTCATAGCTTTTTGATACATTGGCAACAACCAATTAAAAAATGTACAATGAAAATAAATGGTCCTTTATAGCAGCAAATATTTTAAATATCTAAAATAATTTAAAGAGAAATACACAAAACCTACATATTAAACATTGCAAAACTGCTGAAATACATAAAAGAAACCTGAATACATACAAACCATGTTGCTGAATGGCAAGATTCAATACTGTAAAGATGTCCAGTCTCCCCAAATTAATCAATACATTCAACAATCTCAATAAAAATTCTACCAGAAGGGGCTTACAAGTTAGCACAGTTGCTTAAAGCACCTGCTTGGGCAAACTCAAGCACACACAGGAGGCCATGATTCGATTCCCAGCTCCACATCCACAGCCTACCTGCCCATAAGGCTGCCTCAGTCAGCCAAAAAAAAAAACCTGCTCAAGTTTTAGGGCTGGCCTGAGAGCTCAGTGGACTAAAGCACCTGCTCAAGCAGAGGACAGTGGCTGGAGTTCGATCTCCGGGGTGCTGAGCTGGCCCCACCCGCGGGCCCCACTGAGATGGCAATGGAAACTGGGCAAGGTGGTCCTTGCCTGTAATCTCAGCTTTGGGGAGCCTGAAAACAGGAGAATCGCTGAGTCTGATCTTCATAGTGGGGCCCTGTAACCCCTATAGACCCTGTCCTAAATACAAAAATAAATAAATAAATAAAGTTCTACCAGGACCTTTGTGGACTTGACAAACTAACTTGTCATGAGTAAATAATGTGGAAAAAAAAATTGGAAAATAATAAGGGGGAACTTAACCCATCGGAGAGCAAAACATTCTATGTAGCAATTAATACTGCACAACCCGTGTAGAAACCCGTGTAGTCAGGTACCTGACTCAGTACAACAGGATTTATGGCTCAGATAAAGACTTATGTTCACTGAGGATTCTCAGACATGTTAACTATGCCACTGTGGGCAAATATGGACCATTCCATCAATGGTACAGTACTGGGATACTTGTCCATTTGTATGAGGAGTTTACAATTGCTCTCTACATCTAATTAATTGCACACAAAACAAATTCTAGATACATCAAAATTCTAAATATTTTTCCTTAAAATTATTTTAAAAATTGAAGAAAACTTAGGGTACTATTCTCATAACTGAAAGCTGGGACATGACTTTCTAAGCCTAACATAAAAACCAGAAGGCATAAAGGAAAAGACTATCAGGTGTAATAACATAAAAAAGTTTAACTTGTATACCAGTAACAGTATAATAAAAGGTAAAAAGACAAAATAAAAAAATACCCAGGAACATACAATTGTAATGAGAACCAATAACACATAGAGTACTATAAATCCAATAAAAAAGGATAAATGAAAAAATATATAAACTGCCAATAAACACAAGCCTAGCTTTCTTAATAAACAAATTTTAAAGTAGAAAGCTAGTTTTCACCTACATACAAATAAATCTGAATATAAATATAGGTAGCAATGGTAAATGTGGGGAAATAGGCACTAGCTCCCAAGGTTCCTGGGAATGTGAACTGGTATGCATTTTTTGAGAGCCAGTGTGGTATGTTATCAGCTTTAAATACATATGCACTGTTTTATACAGTAATTTCATATCTAAAAATTTGATCTATAGAATACACAAGGGGCAGGGGAGATGGTTCAGTGGAGTAAGTGCTTCCTTGGCAAGCACAAGGGTCTGAGTTCAATCCCCAGTTCCGAAAAAAAAAAAAAGAATACACAAGTATCCTAAAATATATAAAAGATGTTTTGAAGACTTCCTTTTTTTAATGGGTTCTTGTTATATAATCCAGGTTAGCCATGGAACCCAGGCTGTCCTCAAACTCATGATCCTCCAGCCTCTGCCTCCCAATTGCTGGGGCTATAGGTATATACCATCACACGTAGTTTAGAAATGTTTTATAATAGCAGAAATACTGTGAAAGTCCACCATTGAAGTAGTTAATGGTCATGACATTTTAAGAAAAAAAAGGTGCAGCATAGCATTTATGGTACAGCTATGTTTTGATTAAAGTTCTGAATTGTGAATATGCTTGTGTCAGAAATTGGTACAGAAACCAAATCACTAATATCTCAAAATAAATCTGAAAAAATGTTGGCATGGCTCTAGAATGACTGAATTCAGTGGTTCCCAATACCATCAAGAACACTAACTCCATCCACATTTTTATTCTGTCATTCTTTACATCTTTTTTATCCTACCAGCATACTGGTTGTCTCCAGCTAGTTCATTCAATTTTGAGAAAGATATAGCACTTCCACGTTAAATACAGACACAACCACAGGGGAACTGTGGTTCCTATATCTCTTTTTATTAGAGCAGGAAACCTTTCCCCAGCAGCCCCCCAGGGGACTTCTCCACATCATACCTTATTGGCTAAATCACCAGTGTACATATAGGGCTTACACATAAATCAATCACTGGTGAGAACAATGATGTCACCATGTCTGAGTCAGTCTAACCACAGGTCTATACTCGGGGAAGCAATTACCCAGGAGAAGGAAATAGATAAATGAACACTGTTGGGGCATTGTTAGAAATCAGGAAGGGCCTGCCCAATAAACACCTATAAAATGATGTGAAAGCCACCAGGCAGCAGGGATGAGTGTGGGAAGTTATTTCCTCTGCTTATACACCTCAGTATTGATTTTTATTACTGTGTGTTACATTTAAAATGTGCTAAAAATAAATAAAATAAAATGTGCTACATTAAAAATTCTTTGTAAAGCTATCTATAATTACATATATTAATACATGAATTTATTCACATTGTATGAAATTTAAAAGTAGATAAAGTCAAATCCTTCCTGACCACAACTCAGTCCCTCAGGCCTCCCTGAGAAATTACCACTTAGATGTGCATCACAAAAGTAAAGCTTTATATAACTGTGTGTGCCATATATGTATGGCAGAAGAGATGGATGAGAACTACACACATGTTAATGACAGGATTTTGTTTTGTGAAATTTTCTTAAATGATAACATACCATACACTATTATATACTTTTCTTTTCTTTTTTTTTTTACAAACCTCTGTTGTTTTTTTTTTAAGTCAACAGAAAATGGAAATATACTTTTTAAAGTTTCTAATACTAGG
>NDGN011138312.1:0-10128 GCA_002564285.1 Tympanoctomys barrerae | reverse complement strand
AAAAAAAAAAAAAAAAGAGGACTTGGTACACTAGGCAAGCACCATACCACTATGTTACATCCTAGCCCATCTTTAGTGTTCTACATGTTAATCTGTTCATCTGTTTTCTCTGCTGTAAACACTTTCTCTCTAACAGTCTGATTTTTCAAGTGAGGTTAAAGCCTTTACATCTAGGAGGAAAGAAAGAGCCTTTTGTTGTTGTTTGTAATGTTAAAAAGGAATAGTATGTAACTAAAAACTACAGTGCCTTTCCACACCTTAATACCATGTCTGTTTTAATAAACCTTAGGGAGAGAGGGAGAGAAAGAGAGAAAGGAGGGAAAGAGAGAGACTGAGACTGAGACAGAGACAGAGACAGAGACAGAGACAGAGATAGAGAGAGCGCCAGCCAAGAGGTGTAGTTCAGTGATAGAATTCAACATGCACAGTGTTTGGGTTCCATGTCCAGCACTGCAAAATAATATTAATAGTAGCAATAATACTTATTATTGTTGTTGTTGCTGTTGTTATTGTTTTTGTTAACACAGAGCTCTGAAAATGGTGAAGAATGGCCATTCCACAAGGTGTTAAAGGTTACCCTCCTACATATTCACCAGGATGAAAAGGGAGAGGAGGACCTGGAGTCAAGGGCTCAGCAGAGACTGCCTGAGCTTAACTTTGGAGGCCCTCAGAAACAACCTAAAAGTTGTCAACCACAGAATGGATAAAAAATATTTTTTTTAATACAATGGAAATCTCAAAAGGGTCAGAGCAACTCCACATTCTCAAAGACAGGGGCACTGGGCTCTGCCCAGAACCCAGCCCTTTAGGTGTAGAAGTGGGGAATTCTTCAATCTGGCTAAATGACAATATGTCCCTGGACAAGGAAAGGAAGCAAAGACCTGGACAACCAACATGAACAAGACCTACTACTGCAAGTGGATAGTATGAAGGGCTACTTGAAGATACTGGGAAACTGAGGCCAGCTTCAGTACTGAAGAACTTGTGGCTGATGTTGCTTGTGAAAATACTGCTCTACACAGGTACACTCTCCTCTCCACTTCTCCTGTTTACTTTCATATTGTAGGAGTCAATAGCATCCTCCAAAATCTACATCCTCTCAGAAGCTCAAATATGACTTCTTTTGGAAATAGTCTTTGTAGCAATAATGAGTTAAGGAACTCACAAAGAAACCATCCTGGATTCCAGGTGACCCATAAGTCATGCGATCCAAGCTTGTTTTTATTTACTGTGATGCTTTCATGGCCTCACAGTTGGCCACAGGCATACCACCCTTCAACACACCCAATCTCTGCTGACCACTTAACTCACTTTCTGCCACAAAAACATGTTACAGACTCATCCTGCACTTTTCCCCTCCCAGCTAATAACTGTCATCTCTCCAAGGTACTCAGCTCCTGGAAAGTATGGCAGTATGCAGAAAACAAGGTCCAGGCCTCAAGACTGCTCCATACCTATGAAGTCCTGGAATCACCATTATGTTTATTATATACTGAGTTTATAATTTTAATTCTTTCTATCTCTATGAGATCATGAGCTATACTGTTGCCTCCAATTGCAATCCAACCACTCCAGGCCTTCCCTTGCCTTCCCTCATTCCCCAGTTTTATTTCTCTTCTTCCACAGGGAAAACCCAGGTTTCAACAGTATCAAAACACTTCTCATTCACCCCATCTCACAATTTATATGCAATACTTTCAAAACAAGTACACCTGTACTACTGTGAAAGATGAGGGCAAGATTTGTTCTCAGGTGGTGGTTGGTTTGCCAGATAAACTAAGGATTTCCAGTACAGCCAACACACAAATTTCACATTTACTTAATCTAGGTTTCTTTCTCCTCCTACCTCAGTATGGTCACATTATTAATTTAGAATACAATTATATTCATTAAATTGCTGGCATTCAGTTCTAATTTTCCAGCCATTTTTTTTGATGACTTAGTTTTATTCTTGAAGATGTAGTAGGACATCAACATGTTCTAAAAGTACAAACCAAACCCCACAAAAGAGATGTAACAATAAACTAAGAATAGAAGGAAACTGAACATACTAACACCAAAAGTGAAAAAGCTCATGACTAACATCTTCAATGATGAAAAAACTGCAGGCTTTTCTTCTCTTAGATCAGGAACAAAACAAGAATATGCAATTCAGCATTTGCATTCAAAGTGGTAGTGGAAGTTCTAGACTGGACAATTAGGCAAGCAATTAATGAAAGGCACCGTGATTAGAAAAGACCAAGTAAACCAATCTATTTACAGGTAACATGAGGTTTTACTAATTTTTATTTTTATCAGTACATGTTTGTGGTACCTCCTTTTGATTATAGTCATTGTGGGAAGCTGGTGCTTGTCTGTAACACTGTTTTTTTGTTTTTTTTTTTACATTCCTTAACCTCCCCATTATCACCTCCCTCCATCTCATAGCTAATGTGATCTCACATGTAAAACAAGATCCAAAATAAATCTTTTTCGAGACAAACATTAAAAAAATAAAAATAAAAGAAAGTAAAACAAGATCCACAAAAATACTAAATTAGCAAACTGGAAGGTTGGAAAATCAACACACAAAAACTAACTGCAATTTTATAAATCAGTAAGAAACAATCCAAAAAGAAAATTAAGGAGAAAATTTTAGTTATAATAGTATCAAAATTAAGTCAGAAATTTCAGTTTACAATAGCATTCAACAACGAAATTCTTAGGAACTGATTTAATGAATACAAAAAAGTTGTATTCTAAAAACTACAAAACATTAATGTAGTTAATTAAATTAACTAATTTAAATTAAATAATATCTAAATAAGTATAAAGATGGACTCAAAACAGTCAAGATGGTAATACTGTACCACCGAATGCAATCCACAGATCCAATGCAATCTTTATCAGAACCCTGCAGTATCTTCCTAAATAAGGTGGAAAAAGTGTTTGTTTCATTTCTTTTAATTTTATTTAATTTTAATTTAAATAACTGCATGCCCAAATCTACTATGTCCCACAGCACATCTACAATGGATTGGCCAAAACGCCCCTCAAATTTAACCGCATATTATTTTAACTTTCCCTTCAAGTGGGTGTGGAAATCATTAGGCTGAGAGCTTTGGGAGAGTAAGAGACTCCCCCACACCTGGAAGCCAGCAGCAGCAGCAGCAGCAGCAGCCACTTTCTCCCAATAACATCTCAAAAGTGACAAGAGTACTTACTGAAGTTCATTCTAACACAAAGACACACCCGCACTACCCAGGGGAACCCAAGACCTTCTAAAAGGAAAAGCTACCTACACAATTGAATTAGGCTAAATTTTTCTATAATTATTTCCTTCCTATTGGTTTTTGAATTTTTTGGTTCTTTTGAAGTTAGAATTAGGAAAAGAAAACACACCCAGAAATCCCATCAATGGTGCAAGCTACAGCAACACAATTCTCTGCTTTTGGCGGGGGGGGGGGGATTCTCTACTTTTGAACAGCTTTCTGAAAATTCCCAACATTGTCTAACCACTCCTGACCATGCTGCTAATATAGTTTCTAAACAGATTAAGCCCCCATTCAGCCTTTATGACAACTACACGTGCCAACAGAGTGGTACCACCCTCATTTCCAATTTGGCCAGGTCTTCCAACAAAACCAAATAAAAACACACTAGAAAAAAGAGGTGGGTATAAACCCCAGACAGTTGTAGCCATAATTAGGGGGCTGCAGCTTCTCTGATTGCTTGGATTCTTACTCTAAAACTCAAGAACCGTGAACTCTTAACTGGTTCCCCAAAGCAGAGAAACAATACAAAACTAAGAAGCCCAGAGCAATGTTTTCCAACCAAGCCCTTTTATCCCAAATATCCTTTCACAAAATTGCTATTAACCATGTAGGTACAGAGGCTCAACCAATAAAAATGCAGACCCAGTGTAAGATGTCTCCTAGGCAGAGCAGAGCCCAGAGTTCCTTTACTTTGAAATTCTGCATATCTGCATGAAACTATGGGTCCTGATGGCAGTCACCAAAGAAGGAAACACCCTGAGGAAAACTTTCTTTGCAAGAGTCTCTCCCAGTGCATAAATGTAAAGACAGACAGTCCTCAGGAGCCCCTGTGGGGCTCAGCAGATGTACCCCAGGGCAGCAGAGAAAGTGTTCATTACAGGTCAGGCTCTGGATTCCCAGGAAATACACAAGATAGGTTTTATGCCATTTTACAGGATGCTTATAAATGTTGGGCAGGGACAGAACTTGGTAGTCACTTTCTCGTCCCTGAAATGCAGCCTAGAATTACAGTTAGTCCTCTCCCTTTGAGAAGACTCTTGGGGTGCACAAACTTATGGCACTACATCAGACTAGCTGAATCCTGCCTTAGGGAGCCCAGACACTTCACAGCCAGCTCATTACAATGATAAGGATGCCTCTTCGCAGCCCGGCCTCCTAGGGAATGCATTTTAAAGAAGGGCCAGTTCTCCCTTTGAAATCCTCCCAAAGGGGATTAATCTTCCTACTACTCAGAGGAACAGCTTCCTCTTCTGCATCTCTATTTCACTGCCACCCAAAAGAGATTCCAAAGGAAGAGTCACATAGATTGAAGGTCTGCCAGGCTTTTAAGAGCCCCTGAGGTTAAATATAGCCTAAAGGTTTAAGGGACTCACTGCAAATCACACCATACTAAAGAGATGCAAAAACACCAGTCATGACTGTGCTTTGCATACACAATAGAATAATGTTTAACGAAAAATCCAAATGGCATTGCACACTGCCTCACCAAAACTACCTCAGAGAAATGTACATTTTAAACACATGTTGCTTTTTCGTACAGAAAATATTAAGCAGAATTCTTTTAAGTTTTCTAATCATAACTTGCTCTCCAATCAAAAGATAGCCCCAGGGGCAGAATGACAGCCCAGCATGCTCTGGGTCCTAAGTGAATGTAAAAAAAAGCTAAAACCTAAGTGAATGTAAAGCACCTCTCTTTTACACTGAGTGTGCCATTCACAGGCTGCCCAGATCCTTATGGTGACATTCTTCAAGTGGATGCCAGGGATCAACTCGATCTTACTGTTAAATGCTGAAAAATTTCCAATGTGTAGTTCTTTGCTTGATAAACTGCCACAATAAGAAAAACATTTGACCTTACTACATACACAAAAACTTTTGTTTCCACAATGGCTTACACAGCATTCTCATTCATTTTCCTCTAGATGGATTAATATCATTATTTATAATGACCATTACACTGGGGAACTGGGCCAGAAGTAGACAGTGCACCATCAAAATCTCAGGAGACAGGACCCTAAACCCTATCACTCTCAACCTATGTTACCTAGGAAGGCAGTATGGTCCCAAATCAGGTAGTGGTGCTTGTAGCAGACAGACTTCCTGTAAAAATGTAGAGTGAGAACACAACAATCCTTTAGAACAACCTCTGAGTGCTTTTATGTAGCAAATTATTTCACTTACAAAAAAAAAAATTCAAGGTACAAAGAAACTTCTCTTTGCAACAGAAAAGATCCTGAACACTGTGGTATATCATTTTTTCATATTTTGTATGGAATTGCCATATTTTGAGGAGTTTCCATTAAGAAGAGAATTACATCCTGCTCCTCCCTTTATAATGTATTATTTCACTAGAAAATTAGCTCCACTTGGGGTTCAAAGAAAATGACTGTGGATGGCTTTATCATACAGTTCTTACTTTGCACTGGGAATGGTGGTTTCCTCCATCCAAAATACAATGGACAGTCCTACAACCTTTACTGGGGCCGTGGATGCACCCACCCCCCTCATCCCCCAGCTCAAACCCTCTCACCACAGTAACTGACCCAGATGCATCTGAAGCTGCCTTAGCCACAGAGTGTGTGAGGCTGAACTGCTGCTCAACAGTTAACCACCAAGTGACAACCAGCAAACCCTTCCCACTCACAGGTAAAACAGGCAACATTTAAGAACCGGCCCTTCCAGCAGAAGGCTCTCAGGAGTATAAAGTTTTCCAAATGGAGAGGGCTGAAAGGAGGATCGTTAGGGATGGACACTGACTTGGAATGTGACTTTTCTATCCGGCACTCTAAACTACTTATGCTTTAAGGGGCAGGGGATTAAATACAAAGTCCTTTACCGATTCAAGTAATCAAGAACGCCTGATGCAATCAGCATCTGCCTAAACCCAAACACCAACCTCCACCTCAGAATAAAGTGCGGCTAGCCAGGGCAGCAAAACTGGATACCTAGAGTTCGCAATGCACAGCAGGACGCGGGAAGGGCTCAGAGGCTTCCTCCCGTGCTTTCCCCTAATTCCCACCTGCTTACAGGAATGAGAGGGGAGCCAGGAATACTGAAATCCATGTACATACAAGGACGTCTCACAGTTCTGGGACCTAACGTGAACTACAACAGTCTCTAATCCTGCGGAATCTAGAAGCCCCACCGGCCCTCCTGCTCCACCGCAGGGTGCCCCGAAATCCCTCCAGGAAAACGCAAGCCTTTGATGCTCCGCACATCTGCACCGCAAAGGCCAGAGGGGCCTCTTCCTGGCACCCAGGCAAGTACCCTCAGAACCCCCACGGAACCTCCTCTGCGACCTTCCAGGAATCTCACATCCCGAGTCCTCGAGGCCGAGTCCGCACAGCGCCTGGAGAGTCGCGAGTGTCCCGCCAGGGAAAGCCACGAAGGAGCCTGGCCCCCCACTACCCAGGGAATACAAATGTCTCCGCGAGAAGCACCGCTTAGGCAGTCTCCGGGCGTCAAGAAAGATTTAAGGTCCTACCAAAGGGAAGCCAGGCGCTTCCATCAAGGGCTTCAGGATCTAGACCCTAGTGGCTCGTGCGCTCACCGCGGGGTCTCGTCCAACCCCTGTGAGCGCCAGACATTAGCCCAGCCGAGTGAAAGGGCCTCAGGACCACAGGGAACCTGGATCCATACTTCCTCCTGGAAGGGTCAACTATGGGCGAAGCGACCAAGCCCAGGTCCCAAGACCCATAGGCACATCTGCGGACAACGGCTGGGCAGTGCAACACCCGCGCTCGCAGCTACACATTCGCTCTCAGACCCTCGCGTTCACCTCACCCCCGCCTCTGGAAACAGCCGGCCCCAGCGTGGCTTATTGGAACCAGCCCCGGGCGGCTGGGGGTGCGGGCTGAGGCAATGGACCCACCCTGGCGCCGGGCGGGTCCGCACGGCCTGCCCGGCGATCCGTGGCCTTGCCGGCGCCCCTCTCCCGGGAGTACCGGCGCCAGCGCGGCGGCCGAAGCACAGAGCGGAGGAAAAGGTGGCCGCGCGAGCCGTGAGCCTCCGCCTGTGCGCAGAGCTAGCGCTGGGTCCTACCTGAGGTCTGAGGCGCAGAGAGCAAGAGGGCAACGGCCGCCCAAACCGTCGGGGCGCACCGCGGTGGCAGCCCGGAGCCCCGGGCCATGCTGTGGGTCGTGGGAGCCAGATGGCCCTCCGTTGCGCACAGGCTCCGGACTTCGGGCGGGGGTGCGGTGCTGCGCCGCCAGCCCCTTCTCTGTGCGCTGGCTGTTCCTTCTCCCAGTGCTTCTCTTGCTGCCCCCCCGGGGACCTCGTGGTCCGCCTCTCCGGCGGTAGGAGGCCGCCAGGCTCCCGCAGCGGTACGGGAAGGTTCGGGAGGCTCCGGGCGCGGACTGTGTGTCCCGCCGGCCGCCAGGACTAGTGCGGGGGGCGGACCGCGACTGGCGGGCGGGCTTACAAGATCAGGGTCCCCCTCCCCACCAGTCCCTTGGGCAAGCCGGCGCTGGCGCCCTCTGCTGGAAAACCGTGCTGGACGCTTGGCCCCAGCGGCTCCGAGTCGCCGGAGCTCTTCCTGCGTCCTGCCCCTACCTGGGCCTCACAAAGCTGAGACCCATGGGATGTGCCTGGAGTCTCGTCTGACTTCTGCCGCGCGGTCCAACACACAGGGCCCCCCCCCCCAAAGGTTGCTGCTCACCTACAGAAGGCGGGACCCCTAAGGACCTATGTCCAAAGCACAAACACCACGTTACACTTGATCCAGCCGTTCTCCAGCGGGACACGTTAGAGAGGCGCCGGTCCGAAACCTTCGGTGAGTTGGGAGAGAGGTGAAGGTGCAGAGTTGTTCGGAAAGTGAACCTGGCCTAGTCCCCCGTTGGCGCCCTGCCCTAGGACAGTCGGATCTCTGTTGGGAGCGGAGCTGCCCGTAAGGAGCCTGCGGGAGCGCGATGCTATCTGAAACCCCTGGCTTTTTGTTTATTGTTAAAAGCAAATTGTGTCATTTTACCCATTAAAGGCAGAGCGCTATTTGTTGCCTGCAGTTTGCCCCGCACCATGCAGAAGTAATTTGCTTCTCTTGTAAAAGACATTTTGAATGCAATTCAAATAGCATATTTTCTTGCTTATTCTTGGTTTAGCTTAGCACATGGGAAGGTCTGGGTTTGCAAATCCTGCTTCTCCTGCTTGTAACTCAGGAATTTTCTTTGTTTTTCTCCCTTGGAGAAAGAATTTAGATTCCTCTTGTTTGGTGAGATTTATCGTTTAACTGATTGCCAAGCAATTTGTAGAGTGCTTGTTTTTTATTTTTGTTTTTCGTTTGTCTGGAGCACTACCCTTTTAGTTGGGGTGAATTAAGGAAAACTCTGGCCTTTGTGCCAGACCCCAGGGCTCTGAGTTTGCCTGGTGGAGGTGCTCCCCAGGGCTTCAGACTGGGCCGGAAACCAAAGTTCTCTAGCCGAGGTCTGCCGGCAAACCGCCTGAGCCAGCCGGCCCCACCCCTGCTCAAATTATCTAGGCCTCTAGCTGCCTCTAAGTGTCCTGCGAACATTTTACACTCTTCTCTTTCCTAATACAGATTAGAGTGACAGATTGAAGCTGGCCAGGGGCTGCTGGTATTGGGGGTTACCTGATGATAAAATCATTCTTCATCTTCCCAGACCCCTTCTGCCCTTCTGCCCTATTGCTCTGGTCTGGCCAGGGGCTGCTCTCCAAAGTGTTGATGTCTTCCCAGTGTTTATCTTTGGGGGTTTCCTTCTTTAACTTCTCTCTGGGGCCCTTCTGTATGCTTTAGAGCAACTCAGCAACTCAGACAACGGCTACAGAGAAGAGTCTTCTGAGTTTGCCCTGGAACGCTGCCCCCCTCCAAAAATAATAATAATAATAATAATTTTGTGACATTTCCAGGGAGCTGTATGTCTCAGAGAAGAAGATACTGACACATTGGGTGATAGTTCAAAATTTCCTTAAATAACTCCCGACTGTTTTCCCCTGGTCTCCCTCCCTCCTTCCTCCCCTTTCCTTTGGTTCAGAATTGAAGAACAAAACCTGTTAGATTAAGAGGTCAAAACACATACTTCAACTAATTAGCAAACTGTAGCTGCAATCCAAGACCAGACTGGAGCTACATACTCTTTTCCATCTGAATTAGTTATCAGGTAATGACTGCATACAAATTGTCCCATAAAAATAAAATCTTCAGACCTAACCATTTATCTTGTCAAATAATTTCAGCTGTTGGCTTAGTTACTTCCTCACTTCTAGGACACAATACCCAACGCCCACAAGTTAAAGGAGGAAAGATTTATTTTGGGTGACATTTTGTAGAGATTTTAGTCCATAGTTGGCTGGCTCCAAGGTGAGGCAGTATAGCTGAAGGGTATCACAGAGGACAAATAATCCATGGCAGGAAAGGCAGAAAGCAGCAAACAGCAAACAGCTTGCTTTTCCCTTTTATCCCATCCAGGCTATAAGTAAGCCTTTTGGTTTGTGGTACCAACCAAAAAGCCCCACACATAAGATAGGGCTTCTGTTTTCAGTAAATCCATTCGGCCATATGTTAAAACTAACTATGCTAATTCCAATCAGTGGTCTAAATTAGTACTACATACCCTTAATCCTCATATCACACACACCTAGATCCAGTCATGTCCCCAAAGCTCCACCCCTGAGCACATGAGGCTTGAGGGGACAACTAGATACAAGCCATAACAGATGTCAACCAGAGCTGCAGTCACTGAAAATTTCCACATGCTGGAAGATTCTCACATATTAATCTAGATGGCACATGTTGGGCAGGCTGGAGATGTGGTGAAGTCCTGAATGCCTGGCCACATGATCCACTCTGTAAGATCCCTTGGACATTTTCATGGCTCTATAGCTAAGAAACTCTCTCCCCCACCACACACACACACACACA
>NDGN011138234.1:0-11516 GCA_002564285.1 Tympanoctomys barrerae | reverse complement strand
AAAAAAAAAAAAAAAAAAAAAAAAAAGCACGATCCCCCAAGGACATAATGTGTAAGCCAAGGTGTAAAAAGCTCATCAGCAGGGCATCTGAATAAAGCTGGGTGCAAGTGGAAGAAGACTTCTCTTAGCCACTTTCATTTGCAGGTGACCAAAGCACACAGTGACCACAGGAATAGCTCTAAGTGCCAGTCTGCCCAAATACCAATACAAACATCAGAATAACCACTAGAAATTGTCTTTTCTGAAGCTACTACTATTGTTCAAAAAAGATAATTCATTTAGGCCCCCCAGTTTGTGACATTTCTTTCTGTGGACTGCAGAATGATATACAGATTATGTTAGCAAAAATTATAAGATAAGGAATATTTTGCTAATAAGTGATTATAACATGCATGTTTATTTTTTATTTCCCTAAATATGCATGCATTGATGCACCCAGAATCCTAATTAAAACCGCAGCATTCCAGTGGGCCATGCATTCTAAATATATCCCGGATGTCAGCTGAGAAGACATGCCAAATCATCTCTAACTAGCTCACCTCTACCTTGTAATAAGTGCTCCCTCCAATTCTATCTGAAAGGCATGTCATACATAATTGACAGCAATTCTAACATGGAGAACAAAACAAAGACTGGTGAATCCAATCCATCCAGATGACATGGCATAGAGGAGAGAGTCCTGCTAGGATGGTTTTGGCTTAGTTATCTCACCATGTTCTGCACGGCACTCCTCATTTATGGAGAGCAACAAAGATGTCTGCAGATGTCGCTTTCTACCTCTGGGTTGGCCTCGCCTGCCCAGCTCCTGAGCCCTCATGAGCACTCCCTGCATCCACTGCAGCCAGAGGAAGCCATGGAGCCACACGTGGGCCTCCTTCCCCGTGGTGGGAGGAGGCTTGTCCAAGACAGCCAATTCTGACGTCCTCTGTGGCCTGTGGACTCCTGCTTTGTCTTCCTCCTTGTGTTCTTGCTTCCTTCCTTGCCAGTGGTTTTGATCCTTATGGGGATGCTGCCAGGCCCTACCCCCCCCACCCCCCATGTTTCCCTTGTGATCCACATCTTTCTGCTCACCACCCGCCCCAGGATTGGAAAAGATACTGGTGTTCTCGAGCACAACTTGGTGACTGCCACGGTTACAGCTAGATGTCCCTCTCATACGGGAACTTTTCAAAGAGACTGAATCAGATAAATGTGGTGATAGGAGGCGGAGGAAAGGCGGACGAGGTGGCCACTGGGGAGTGACCTGGAGGCGGGCGTCTCCCCCAGTTCCTCCTTCATGCTTGCTTCCTGGCCACCACGATGCCAGCAGCTCTGCTTCCCCAGAGCCTTCAGCACTCCTTCCCGTCCTGAGCCCGCCGACCACAGTCCTAAAAGGTGAGCCAGGGTGAATCTGTCCCACTTTCAGGTGCCAGTGTTGAGTATTCCATCCCAGGAGGAAGAAAGTGACTAAGACAGTGGCCTTCCTTGTGTGGACTTCCTTCCTGCTCAGATTTACAACATCTGTACCCAAAGAGACCAGGACTCGATTGCCCTGCTTCTAATCCTGCGGGCCGCATGTCGCCAGAGGAAGTCACTAACCCAGCGGCTAATGTGAAGTCCACACAGCCGGCCGGAGCCTGGCTCTTGTTCACCAGGAGCACAGGTCACCTCTAGACCTGTCCAGTAACCATGTCCCTGAGCCTGAGACCACCAGCGCCGTCGAGCACGTGCTCTCCTGGTCCCCTCCCAGCCCCAGCGCTCTCGGTACTTCCGACTCCTCTTTCTCCTCAAAGCCCTGCCCGCGCCACCGGAGGGGCTGAGCTTTCTCAGCAGAGCAGCCCCTGCGCCAGGCTTGGGCTTCCTGCCTGCTGCAGCTGCTGGGAACGTCTGTGTTTAACCACTCCACTGAACAATGTATTTCTCCTGTTTAACCTACCAGCACTTCATAGCCAATAAACCATGCTGGTCACAGTCTCCCTTTCTCCTTTCTGATCATCTGCAGGGTAGCTTCCAAAACCATTTGAAATATGGGAACTCAGCTCTGTTTTATATAAATATATATATATATATATATATTCTTCTAGTCTACACATTCACAGGTTATTCTTATTACTTTCCACTCAATAATTAAATAAACATTTGAGAGTCCTCCATATCTCTACCTTTGTTTCCTTCAACTTCCTCTGATGACTTCAAACTTCTAATAAATCCTATCAGAGTTCTCTTCCTTGAGCCCTATCTTCATCTATTCTTCTAGGCTATAAAATTTAAACCCTATGAGTAAAGAGCCTAAACATACACTTAAAAGTGCCATCCCAATCATGACTCCTGTAGAAATTCTTTTTCCAATGAACACAGAACCTCAAATCTCTCCCCAGATGCTTCTCTGTGTTAGGAGGTTACGACAACTAATGCCCTGAACCCTGTGAAGCTGAGATTGTTTTGTTATTCTCACTCTACACAGGAAGAAATTAAAACTCAGAGAAGCCATGACCTACTTAGAAACACAATGCTGCAGGAAGTAAAGGCACCATCCGAGGCCCCAGTCTGCATGCTACCTTGCACCCCCCTGGGACGTATCAAGTGGTGGCATTGTGTTATTAGAAGGATATCGAATACTAAAATCCTGATCTCAGCAGAAAACTGTCATATGTTCCGTAAGGTCTCACCTAAGGGATTACCCTTCATGAGAATTGGAAGAACTAGACAAAAAGCAACAAAAGAGTTTATCAGGTAGAAATTACAGTTCATTGTTGGTAGGTCTTTTGAATCAAAAGCTTGAAATGATTAGTCAAACATCTTCTAATCAAATAAATGATTCTTGTATTATAATTCCATTGTAGTTGATGCTTTTCACCTTCATTTTCCAGGATATGTGAACGTGTTACCTAGCAATCCTAAAGATCTGCTTTTGATACAACTGAGAAGGAGAATAGGATCCCAAGACCCCAAGGAGCTAGCTTTGATGGATAAGGTCAGGGAGGGAACCATGTGCAGTCATTTAGCTAATAAGCCTCATCACATTCAGCGCCTGCCTTGCCCACCGGGAGCCCTTGGTAGTTTAGCACCCTCGTGACCTTTCAGGCAACAACAAGTTGAAGGGCCCCACTGAAGGGCTGTTTTCCTAATCAGAAAAAGGAAGAAAAAGCTCAGAGTCCACTTGATGATTTTACCCCAAACTGCAAACCTGAGCTCATACTGTCAGCCTGAACCACTGCCACCAAGTACCTCTGGGTGGGAGGTGGCGGTCCTTCTGCCGCTTGGCCCGCAGTGAGCTAGGTTCCAAGTTCCTTTTGTGGAACTGCAGGTAAGGAGCCTTGACACTCACCCCTGTGAGGACACCAGCCACACACTCTGGCTTCTAGGCCCACACTACGTCCTGCACGCCTTTGCATGAGTTCTTCTAAACATGTAGGCTGAGTTTTCTGTGAGCTGCCTTTTAAAATTTCCCTGTGTGGATTTTTTTCCAGCTCCATTTCTGAAAGATAGTGTGCTCACTGTTAGCTTGGTCATCAACAGCCAAGACTATTTTATATGACATCACCTTACACCCAGCATGATTTAAAAATGCAGTTTTGGGTTTGCTGAGCTCAGTGTTCATGATATAAAGGTTTACATAAAAGAAGGTTCATGACAGGGAACATTTTAGCAAAGAATATACATTCAGGAAGAGCTTTCTGTTACTCGATAATTTCTATATTCAAGCATTATTCATGTTGTTAAATCGTAGCTATTAAATTGATACAGCACTTAGGTAATTTAAAATAATTAGATCTCCCCATGTTTCCTAAGGCACTAGGTAGCAATATACTCATATTGCAGATGGGAAAATTAAGGCTGGCAGAAAACACTGCAATATTCACACAAAAGGACCGCAAGCTATAGCAGCCCTGAGCTGCGTTCTGGGGGAGATGAACATGTGTCATGTCTTAATTGTGACCGTGGCCTCATAGCCATGCAAACGTTTAAACACATCAAATTATAGACATTAAATGTGAGTGGCTTTGTATATCAATTATCCATCCATAAACTATGTGGGAATGCCAGTTCCTCACACTGAACATATTTATCATGTATCACAAATATACTATTTAAAAAAAAAGAAGCACGACAAAAAGAAGCTCCAAGTTTTCTTCAGAGATCCAAAGATAACACCCTCCAATGAGACAAAAGTTAAAGAAATACAAATTTTCTGTCACTTTCCACACCACCGTGGAAGGTCCCGTGAGCATTCCCATCCCCAGGACTTGTAACGCTTGACAGCCTCCTCCACGAGCCACCTCTTGCTCCAGCCCTGCATGTGCTAAGTCCTGTTATGACCACTTTCCTTCCATTTCTAGGCCAAAGAGGAGGCAGTGGTGGTTTCTTGCACGGGTTTCCAAAATTTCTTTCATCCCACCAGACCCAGGCCACAAATAACAGTCTAGTTCTTGTGTAAAAGCTTTGCTCTTCATTACCACCAAGTCTTACAGAAGAAAGCACAAAAGCAGCCGGTGGGATTCCACTTGGAAGTTTTGCCAGCCTCTTCCGGGCTCTGATCAAAGCCTGTTTCCTTGGCAGCTTAAAGGGAACAGTGAGCTCATCCAGAAAATGAGCGCGGGCCGTGCGCTACAGGCCAGGCGTGGTCCTGGCTTCTGGAGCTGCGGAGCGGACACTGCAGAACGGCTCACAGTTCATGCCACAGCACAGAGGCAATCGCCAAGCACGCTTGTGGTGTCTCGGGGGCCACACGGTGCGATGCAGCAAAACAAAGCTGGATGAGGGGACAGAGCTCTCTCTCCACACCCAAGCAGGTCTCTTGCTTGCTTTGTGCCAATGACAATGATGCTCTCTTCGCCTGCAGATGTGCCAACAGACGTGCCACTTAGAACTTAAACCCTGCAATTCCTAAAGAAAGCCGAAGAGCAGAGCAAAGATGCTGAAGAACAGATATTAGAAGGAGACGCCTATACCCAGTGGAGCACTCAAAGCCTCATGCTTAATGTATAATATAGAAACTCAAAAGCCTAAAAATTCTACATTTAATGCAAAATATGATTCTCTATCTTAAGTCATCTTTCAAGTCCTTGTAGGAACTTTCTGTAATAGAAAAAGTGAATAGCAGATATGCCTTTCCCAATACACTGGAAAGGAAGTAACACAGCCGAGTGCTAGTGCCAGGCTTGGCTGTCTGCTGGTTCAAACAGGAAACCTGCTTTTATTTGTAAAAGGAAGATAATGAGTCCTACCCTCATGCCAGTCGTGCTATAAAGATAAATGGTCTCACCTGAAGGGACTTAGGAGCTACTGACCATTTTACAATTGTGCAGGATTTATTTGTGATTATTTTCAGGAATTAGGAAGATTCTCCGTTGACAAAAAGTCCTGTCTTTCTCAAAAAATGGGGAGATGAGCTAGAAAGTACACACCGGGCTGTATCGCCTTCACGGGGACCCAGGCCTGGCAGGCGTTGCGTGACCCTCAGTGAGGTTCTGCAGAGTGCTGCAGCCTCTCAAGAGCCAGAATAAGTGTGATCAGAAAAGAAGTTAAAAAGAGACTTAAGTAGTATTACAGCTCTCTTCACAGTGAACCCACTTCACAGAGCATAAATTGGTTGTCTCTGCTTCCGCTCTCCACAGGGTAGCGTCCCAGTGTTTCCCTGGGTAGTTGAAAGTCCCCCTGCAAAAGGTGAGCGGAATCAAGTGCGCCTTTGCTCACCGCCTTACTGTTGGCTGTGGTGGTCCAGTGGACCCTGCGGTCCTCTCCCTCGGGTCATTCAGAGAGGCGCACGAGCAATGGCTGAGAATAACTGCTCCTGTCAATTGACCCTGCATGATGCCTTAGGCTGCGAACTCGGGCATGCATTTCAAGTAGACTATAGGAGACACTAAGCAGCCTGCGTCTATCTCCACGGCAGTGCGGGAGCTTCACTCACTGCTTGTTTCTGCCCTGCTCTCGGGCTACTCTGCCCATGCGTTTTCCAGCACAGTGGAAGAAACCATGGCACTGAACGAGAGCTGCGGAGCGCGGAGGCTGCATCCCTGCGAAGGCGCCCTGGGAAATGTGTTCTTATTTCTCACCTTGGCAGGGCCCCGCCCGGTACAAAAGAGGACGCAGGTAGCGGATCCCTGGTCTTAGGCAACCTTTTCCCAAAGTACAAGCCTTGACTATGGTTGCCATTTAATTATACAGCCCTGCTGCAGCCTATCTCAGCTCAGGAGCAAATCTGGGCAACTCAGAAAACTGAAACATCTTCTCTATTTGCATTCTTCCTCCACAAAATGCTGTATGTGGGTTCCTGGTCCTTCTAAGACCACAGCCAATGCTTCTTTTTCATTATCCATTCTACTTTTGATAAGAAGAGAGATTCTGCCTCAGAAAATAAAATTCCCATGCCAAGAATAAACCCACCATCTTTTTTTACTAATTTTATTGAGAAACAAATAGAAATGAGACAGGTTCAAAACCAATTATTAGAACAGTTACAATAATTAATACATTGCATATTGTTGCCTTCATAGTGGTTATTCATAGTACAAGATGAAGACAGAATATCCTATCCAAACACTGTCAGTGCAAATCTTTCTTCTCATTGAATTAAGATAAAGTAGCTGTATAGCTAACTATTTTGTATATACAGATACAAAATTATCCTCATTTTTATCCCCTATTTTGTTTAATTTTGTCAGAGGAGGGTTTTCCATTGCCATTTAAATATTGTAGGTATGTGAATTCAGCAAAATAACCCAATACAGTCCAGTAGTCCATAATAGTAGTAGGTTATCCGTAGGACTGGCAATATTAGTTGTTGACTTGAGCTTTTTACAGCTCAGCATATTAATATGGCTTTATTTTTTATACCTCTAAATCCACTATCATGTCACTAAAAGGCAGGGAGAAGAGTTAGATGGATATTACTGAGTGAAGGAAGCCTCTCGTCAGAAAAGGCTGCCTAACAGAATTCACACTATACAACGTTTTAGTAGCTGTTAAAACTGTGGACACAATGACAGATCCTTGGCCACCAGGCTGGGGGGCCGGGGCCTTCATACTTGCATGAAACATGAGGACTTGAAGGCGGTGCATCTACTTTGAACCTGTGGGGGTGGATGTGAGTCACACATTTGTCAAGACTAATAGAGCCCACAGCAGCAAGAGCACGTGTTAATGTAAACTGTGGTTTTCGGATGATAAGGACGGGTTAGTAGGTCCATCAGTGGCAACCAGAGTGCACTCTGGTGGGGACACTGACAGAGAAAGGTGCTGTGCATGTGTAGGGCACAGGGCACATGAGAATGTTCTTTAAACTTTTCCTAAATTTTGCCATGAACCTAAAATTGCTCTTCAAGATGATGTTTTAACGGAGGTGTTTCCCACCACTCCAACATCATGAGCTGAGAGGTATGTGCACTCCTCTCGGAAGCACCCTGGGACATGGACAGCAGAACGGGGAGGGGCAAGTGGACCCAACAGATCAGGGTACCAGAAGAAGGAAAGATGTCCTAGTGCATCCTCCCTCACCTCTATTACTATTCTTTTCTCATCTGTAATGTGTTCTCTTGGCCTCTTGTTGTTTTGCCTTTTACCCTTCCCCTACACACATTTCTACATCCAGACTTGAAAAGAACAAAACAACTTTTCAGAGCATTATTAGTATTCATTCTTAGTTACTACTTCTGCCCAAACATAGTAATGTAATGCAACCATACGCTATGCACACGGCTGCCGAGAGCACCGTGAGGATGGCTTGTCTCTGCTCCCTGATGCCAGAGACCTGGACAGGGAAGATCCAAGACAGAGTCGACTCAAGATGAGGGATCCAGAATAAATGACCCTTCACTCACAACCTGGATGTGGATTCTGTCCATGGCCTCGTACCCCAACTACCTTGTCTCCTGAAACATGTATTCATGTGTCCCCACTGGTCTCTCCATGTAGGCTAATGTGGGCTTGGGGGCTGAGTTCTAAGAGATGCCATCATGAGATAGCAAGAGGTAGGACATGGCACGCTCATGAGCAACCCCAAGGAAGTCCCGGATGTTGTCACTTCTTCCATTCTCAAATGTGCTGCAATAGTCTACAAGGAAAGGATAGTTCACAAGAAAAGGATGGAAGCTCAAACCTTGAAAGGAGGAGGGCCACAGCCAGCTTGTGAGGACAGGCAGGACAGGAGCTATGGATGCCACTATTTTGGAAAATGTCATCTGCCACAGTAGCACCTGAATTTGAATATCTGGTTGGACCTCACTCCATATCTGTACCTTTGATGATTTCTGATTATAACATACAGGACAGCAGAGAGAGCCATGTTGAATTAATTCACACGCAGTTCACCATAGCTCCCCATACAGTCTGAATATATAACATTATCACTGGTGCTACAGTTGCTGATAGGTGCATGTAGCAGGGTAACCATTCTGTCATGCTGCAGTATCTGAAATGTGTGACAAAACATCCTCACATTAACCAAATGGTCATCAGCATTTTGAATGTGCAAGTAAATGTTGCGACTCCATGTAGGCCTTGGTTGCTTGAGACAAAAGCTCATCCTTTCTTTTCCAGAGCGGACAGAGCCGTGTAAATCAATCACTGATTCTCACAGTGGGGGACGCTACCTTAAAGCAATATAATTTTGTAATTTTGTCTTCATAGTCAGTTCTAATTTAGCGAATTATCAATAATGGGGGTGGTCCTTGTTCATGAATGGAAATGTCTTCTAATGAGGTAATCACTGAAGCCATTGTCCCTTTTCAGTTGACTTCATAGGTGGCTTTGACTCCTATGGCTACCAAGGGCCTCAGAAGACATCACACTTACAGCTGCAGCCGATGTACATGTGAGTACCACGCCACGGAGGGGGGCTCAGGCAGCTGGGAAGGGTGCAGGGAGGGGACGTGGCACCAAGGCGTGGCAAGAGGCTCTCTTTTGGTTGCGTATTTGCAGTGCTTTATCTACTACTAAGATTATTTTCACTGGGATAATTCTAATAGCATTTTCATTTTTTAAATTTGCTTCATCATAAATGCTGAGTCCTAAGTTACCTTTAATCTTATCTATATATCACCTGCATGGCTCAAAATCCTATTATATACCAGTTCTTGAAATCACCCCAAATTGTATATTTTGAAAATGCTAATAGCATTACAAGCGGTGGTATGTACCTCTATTTAAGCCAGATTTTTCTGGTTTTCCCAGCATAGCCCCAGTGTATAATGGTTGCCTTGGTGTGATTCGTATCCACTCTTCTTACTATCTCAAAAGCATTCTCATCTAGATGATAAATTACAGTTCGCCTTAGTTATGTGCAGTGTCCAAAAAGCAAAAGCTGGGCAGTACTCTTCTCTATCATTTTTCTGATATAAGAGGGAGAATGACTGGAGCATTAACACTGAAACTGGTTGACCCCTTAACAGTAGCACTCAAGGGAGCAGACATGCAATCAGAGCCTGATTTTTATATCTGTGTTTAGGCAAATTCCCTTGGATAACAACTGATAACACATTCTATATATCAGCATCAAGTGATATGCTGAATTGCAAGCGAAGATCAAAATAGAAAGTAAGATTCCAATTCCTTTTAACATGTGAACTTCTCTTTGAAGATATGTGTTTGTTGTCGCCGTCCTCCACCATGAATCCATCTTCTGTAAATATCTCTAGTGTGCAGGGTGGTAGTCATGTCTGGGGAGTAGTCTCCTCCAAAAATCAAAGCAGTGTTCGGACACTCAGCTTAACCTTCTTTTAAAGAAAGTGTTATTCGCATTGTGCTTGCTGTCTCCTTTGGCCCTTGGAGCTCTCTGCACACACTCCCTAAGCCCACTTATAGCAAAGGCCTTGTCACTCTAGACACCAACCAGATCCATGGGTCATACTCAGCCCAGTGCCTCTGTGTCACATACCTTTTCTTTTTGATGCCCGCAGTCACTGCCCTAATTCAAGCACCCGTGATCTGTGAAGTTTTCCTGTTTCTTATTTCACAACTTCTGTCCCATCCTCCACGTAGCTGCCAAATTAATCTTCCTAAAATATTACTACAATACAGTCATTTGAACTGGAATTGAAACTTCTTATTCAATTCCCAGCCCCTTAAGCAATTGATGACTCCCTATTACCTGCTAAGAAAAGTTGAAACTCATTAGAGCCTAAAAGTTTACCTTGATCTGGCCTCAATGTTATCACATTGACCTATTATCTCTTCTTTCATTTTTTTTTTTTTGGTTTATTTGTTTTGTTTGGCGAAACCAGGGATTGAACTCAGGCCCTTGTGCTTGCCAGGCAAGCACTTATTCTACTGCCTATCTCCCCAGCCCCTCTTCTTTTAGACCTTTAATACCTTTTGAGTCCCAATACTGAATAAGAACTGGCCAGTAAGAACTGGCCCTTTCCTCCTAAAGTTTCTAATCTGCCCAGGCATAAGTAATACAGTATTTATCCCTAGTTGCTTTTTTCTCAGCTGCACTAGAACACTTGTCTTCTCATATATTTTTTTTCGAATTCTCTATGTTGGGTTCTTGATAATTGACCTTAATTTTTTCCTAAACTCCACTCTTTACAGTGCCACTATTTTTCAAATGTAACCTTAAAATATAATTCCTGTATGAAACACTTATTAATCCCTTCTTCCTCTAATGATTCTTTTTCTTGTGTCAGAAACTATAATTGTTTACTACAATTACCATAACTTTCTTAACTGCTCAGAAAGATTTCATAGCTACCATGAAAAGTAAAGGGAAATTTCCTATAAATTCTACAACATTTCTCTCTTTGTTTTATTGTAGCTCTCTATACAGCATTCTACTCTGAAAAGACAAAGTAATCAGAAATACCCATAAAATGATCTGTTGAAGACAAACTGCCTGGGACTAAATTCTTTACGAGCTTGGGCATATATAACTTTGAATAACTTTAATCTGACCAAGTCCCACCTGCAAAACAGAGGAGATCATATACATACTTCACTTAATTATTCTGTAATTATTTATAGTTAATGTGAAGTATGTAAAACACAGGACATGTCACATAGTAAGTAGTTAATACACATAAGTTACTAGCAGTAGCAATAATTCTTATGTTGACCAATATTACTTATGAAAGGTCTTTATTAAGTCAGTAATCAAAAAATACCATATTTTATTCAAAAAACTCTCCTATAAACAGAATAGGTCATGTGATGCATACATGTGACAAATGAAGCTCAGGAGTAGATGACAGCATCTGCAAAGCTTGCACTTACTTGGCCCTGACAGCACCGTATAATGTTTCATTGAATTGGTCAATAACTATGATCAAGGGCCAATAAATTAGATGCAACCATTCATGTAGTCATCAGCTGTGATATAACAAGAGGATGCTAACTATGCATAATCACATCTGCTGTTTCAAATCAGGTATTTATAATTCTAATATTGGCCTTTAAACAAGGGCTGCTCAAAATTATGTAATTTTTGTCAAGAATTAAATTCCCTGAGCAAAAACTTCCTCTGATATTATTAAATCAATACTTTGAATGCCACACAACAGTAATGTTTTCCCTCTGTTATATCTGAAAATGGAAAAAAA
>NDGN011138200.1:0-11402 GCA_002564285.1 Tympanoctomys barrerae | reverse complement strand
AAAAATTCTTTATATGTCCTAGACAGAAGGCCTTTGTCAGAGGGTGAGTTGGGGGACCCACTGTTTTTGACTTGTTCTTGAACTTGATATAAATCAGCGTCTTTGCGCTGATGATCTTTGATAATGCACTTTGATGTTTATCCTGTGACTGTGATCTCTGGGCCTGGTTTTCCTCTCTTCGCGGCCCTGTAGCATTCCACCTGCATGCACTAGTGCAGTTCGTGCTTCTCACAGTCAGCACTGGAGTCATTGCCAGGCTTCGGCTGCTCAGAATAAAGTCCCTGTGAGCGTCCTGGTGTGTGTGTATTTACAGCTGTGTCTTAGGTGACATGAGCAGATGCGAGACCATTTCGGGAATATAGACAAAATGCCTGTACTCCCAGTGTCCTAGCACAGGCGCATCATAGCAGATCCAGCCAGCATGTCAGAAGGAAGGCTGTCACCGAGGCCCTGGAGCCTTCCTCAAGGCAGCCATGTCTTTCGGTGATCCCTGTGGCCCAGCGTCTCACCACCTGTCCCTGCCCTGGACTGCACTTGGTGCTCCCTGTGGCATTTAGGGAATAATCTGCCTGTGTCCAGTGGTGGTGTCCTTCTGCCCTCCGACTCACCTTTGTGTGGGCAGGCGGGTGAGGATCGTGCCTGCATGGTGTGTAACACAGTACAGCGCCCAGTGGGTGGAGGTTGATCAGAATGTTTTGAGTCCCATGATCAGGAACTGAATCTTGTTTCCACAGTGAGCTTTCTCACTGCCAGATGTTGTTCTCCAGTGAGCAGACGTTTTTTGGGTAGTGGGCATGGGCTGCGTCCGTGCTTTAGCTTGCCAGGAGGTGTCGCTATCGCTCCGTGTCCTCCCTGTGCAGGTGAACACCAGAGAAGAAGTAGAAGATCTTTGCCGCCTGGACAAAATGATAGACCTGATCATCCCGCGTGGCTCTTCCCAGCTGGTCAGAGACATCCAGAAAGCAGCCAAGGGAATCCCAGTGATGGGGCACAGCGAGGGGATCTGCCACATGTACGTGGACTCGGACGCCAGCGTTGATAAGGCCACCCGACTTGGTGAGCGGGACAGCTGCCTGTGTGATGACAGGGAGGTGGCCGCTGAGTCAGCCACGCCTTTGCGCCCTGTGCGCAGAAGTAATTCCTGGCTCTTTTTCAGTCAGAGACTCTAAGTGTGAATACCCGGCTGCCTGCAACGCTTTGGAGACTTTATTAATCCACCGGGATCTGCTGAGAACGCCATTATTTGACCAGATCATTGACATGCTGAGAGTGGAGCAGGTGAGGTTGACCCTCAGGCCTCAGACGTGACTGTACCACTTGTGTGTGGGGTTAGACCAGGAGCAGCTGCTGTCGCATGTAAGGCAGTTCCACAACACTAGCTGGGAGCATGTACTGTGTACACGTGCTGTGCTAACCACAGAGGCAGGACGCAACCCCTGCCCTCTGGCAGCCCCGTGGGCAGCTCCATGAGCCACAGTAGCCACATGACATGTGCAGTGCGTGTTGCGCTAGTAGGGTGTGCAGCACACTGAGGAGGCTTTGCAGTGCATTTGCGCCCTCCCCAGATGTCCCCATTACCAGTATCAGTGTACTTCATACTGTACAGTGATATCTGGGTGAGAGATTGGGATGGTGTTCTCTGCGAACTGTCGTAACACGTCACGCGGGCTGTGAACAGCCAGTGTGTTTCAAGCACTGTCCTAAGTTCACGACTGGAAGGTAGTGGAAGCTCTCAAGGTGAGATGGACAATCTGTTAAACTTCCTGCAGGGGTGCCTTTCCAGCGTGGACAGCAGAGGCCACAGTGCTCTTTGAGAATTACGTAAGCTCGCGCAACAGTAGGAAAGTGTCCACTGGCCCTGGTTGCCTGGACCCTGGCATGTCTCTTCCTGTCATCCTTCTGCTGGAAAAAAAGGCTTCTGTTCACTTATAAATGTGGCATAGCCCTAAAGAATTGTTTTGAAAGTGATAATGTGCCCTTTACTGTAAAAGGGAGTCAGGTTGCATGACCACTCGTAGCTGGGTCCCAGGTGCTGCAGTGAGCCGCGCTAGGCAGGAAGCTGTTCTCTGCCAGAACGGAGCCGTGCTAATCCCACTGTCATGCTCTCAGCCATCCAAACGAAGGTTGCCTTGAAAGGCCTCAGAGCACAATGAGCCAGTGCATGCCTTGTGCGGCACGTGCTGTGTAGGACGCAAACTGACCAGAGATGAGGTTCCAGTGGGCCGGGGAGATAGCTCCGTAGAATAAGCACTTGCTTGGCAAGCACAAGGGTCAAAAAAGAAAAGAGGTTCCAGTCCCTGAAAATGGGCTTGGGTGCCAGTCCTAGAGGAAAAGTCGCAGATAGGAAAGCATGGTAGGACCTCTGAAGGAATGCGGACAAGACGGCCATCGCTGGTTATAACTGGCCCCAGGCAGGAGCGTGGCCCCAAGAATCGGGGCACGTGCCCTGCACTGGGGTGGATCAGAACATGGCTTAAGTGTGGCCACATTTGTGACTGGGCCCTCAGAGGACAGCGTAGGATCTTTAGGTTCCTTTAGTCAGAAACAAGATTAGTGCAAGAGCTTGCAGCTGAGACTGAGGAGGTAGGAAACCTGTTAGGAACCATGGTCTGTAGTACTAAAAGACGCTCAGGCCCTGCTTGCTAGTAAAACCAGCCTAGACTTCTCCAGAGTGCAGGGAGCAGACACGTTTCCACCTGAATCTGGTGCCTAGGTTCAGTGGGCGAGCAGGGACATTTTATAGTCAGAGTTCATCTTAGTAAAGTGCCAGCAGTCAGACACTTGTGTTATAGCCCGGAGGGCCTTGCACACGCTTGCTGGCCAGGCTTCCTCCGTCAGGCTCTGCTCCAGCTTTCGCGAGGGCCCAGTGCTGGCTAGTGCCTAGCAGCCTTTGCGGAGAGCACGCTGCAGCGGGAAAGGTGGGACGCACTTGGTGCTCTAGACCTCGTGAGCCTCCTGGGACCGTGGCTTACCAGTGCTGGATCTGTGATGCTGGTGCTCACGTGGGCGTGACATCAGCCAGGCTCATCCTGCTGATTCTTGTGATTTTGTGTTGTGGTTCCTCGGCTTCCTCTGCTCCAGGTGAAAATCCATGCCGGCCCCAAGTTTGCCTCCTATCTGACCTTCAGTCCCTCAGAAGTGAAGTCGCTCCGAACAGAGTATGGGGACCTGGAATTGTGCATTGAAGTGGTGGACAGTGTCCAGGAAGCCATTGAGCACATCCACAAGTACGGCAGCTCGCACACGGATGTCATCGTCACAGAGAATGGTCAGTGCACGGGGCTGCAGGCCTGTGGTGTCCACCTTGCCTGCTTTGATCTGCAGGAGCTCTTGTTGCTCCCAGCCCCTCTGGGCCTGCAGGAACATAGTCTGGATAAACGAATGATAATGGGGTGCCAGCTACATGGGGGGTTGGCGAGGGCGTCCACATCCATTACTGTGTAATTGTGTCTCATATGGGTCCATTGGGGAGGGAGAGCAGGGATGATTAAGGGTGATTATTTAAAGTGGGTGTACCCAAGATGGGCGTTTTCATTTAATCCATGCTGTTACCCTACCAACCAGTTAAAAAGAAACCCACTTTACAGTGAGGAAATCAAGGCCCCAGGGGCTAAGGGTAGAACCAGTCCTGTATGTGCATTGATTCAGTCCACATATAACTTACTGAGGGACACCTTGGGTGTCAGGCCCCAGGGCCCAGTGGTGAAGGAAGCCATGTGTTAGGCACTGGGACGAATGTTCTTTGGTGCCACCTGGCTTCAGCCTCGCCACACCTATGAGCTAGGTCACATCTTCCTTTTTCACTCAGGCTCAAAGTTGTTCCAACTCCGGCCCAAGGTGTTACAGCTAGTGGGTATGGACTTAACAGCTCCCATTAAAGCATCTGACCCTAGAAAGCCTGTCCACAGAGAGTGTGGACAACCCGCATAGCACTGAGGCCTGGTCGCTGGCAGACACAGATTCCAGCTCAGTCTTCCTCCACCACTGTGACTGGTGACACTGGCCTTCTGTCTTCCTTTTCAGAACTGTCACAGCCTGCACGTGTAACACGTAAGCAGAGCATTTGGGGAGGCTCCCTAGAGACCAGAACCCTGACCAGACCTGTCACCAGAATGGCACTCTTCACAGGGTCATCCTAACTCAGTTTTTCTTCCTTTACCCCGCAGAGAAAACAGCAGAGTTCTTCCTCCAGCATGTTGACAGTGCCTGTGTGTTCTGGAATGCCAGCACGCGTTTCTCGGATGGCTACCGATTTGGACTTGGTAAGACTGGTCAGAAGAGAAAAGAGTCCTGGGTGCATCTCTGTGTGGTCTGGGGCATGCGTTTCTCGGATGGCTACTGATTTGGATTTGGTAAGACCAGTCAGAGGAGAAGAGTCCTGGGCACAACTCTGTGTGGTCTGGGGTGCGAGGTGAGGTGGAGGACGTGCTTCCCTTTTGCTGTCACATATGTGATCAAGATAATAGACTTGTGGCAAGGTTGAAAAATTAGAATTCTAGTAAGTGTATCTGAGATGGTGAACATCTGCTGCTGCAGGCATTTCACATGTTACAAAGTTAGGTACACGATTCCCTTTTTCATAGATGGGGAAACTGAGAAAGAAGCAAATGATTTGCCTAGAGTCACACAGCCGGTGTTCAGACTCCAGTATGTGCCAGTCAGATCGTTGCTTCCACCACAGTCCAGGCCACAAGAGGCAGACGTGCTGTAGCCCTTCCGAGCACCACTGTTGAGCCTTAGTGCTTCAGAATGATTCACTGAAATCGCCTCAGAGTCAGCACCACAAAATAGGATAGGAAAAGTGTTGGTACCTGTATGAGTGTACAAGGCCTAGGGACCGGCATGAAAAGCAAACAGGTTGGGACCCAGTGGAAAACATGCGCAAGGCCCCAGGACAGTCACCAGCTCCGAGGCAAGCAACAAAGGGAAGATCAGAGGTGCAGGGGACAGCACGCGTTGAATTGCAACATTAGAAAGATCCCCTTCCCTTTCCATCCTTTATGCGGCCTTCAGGACTCTGGAGTGAGTGTTCACGGGTACCATTATACAGAACTCCAGCAGGACATGTATGACACATTGTCTGAATACTTAAGAGCTAATTTCAAGCACTGAAAATATTTTAATCCCTTGAACTTTTTGGATAGATGATCTAGCTGTAGAAACAGTTCTCACTGAATAGTTAAAGGTTATTAAGGGGAGTTTTAATCAGTTATTCTTAGTCACCAGGTTCTTTATTTTTAGTTCCCATTTCTGTCATGTTGAGGTTTTGCTTTAATTATCACATCACTTGCACTGATCTTTGTTCTCTATGTTCTTGGAAAAGAAACAGCTGCATACTCTGGGGGGTCTTTTCCCCAGAATTCAGCTGAAAGTCCAGATGGGATTTTCCTCACTGTCCTTCTAGTGCAAGCCTAGAGCTAAAGCCCAAGCTCTGGCTGAGTTGTATTTCTGTGAACTACATAAGTGACAATGACAAATATTTATTAAGCATTTACTGCATACCTGCCACTGTGCTAAGCATGTTGTAGGCTTTATCTTAGTTCTATAAAAGAGAATCTTTTTCAGCTGAAAAAGCTGAAACATGAGAGTAGTTAGGTGGTGTGCCTAGAGTCCCATAGTCTGTGTTCTTGAGCCAGAGTCGGGGTCCTGATGGTCCCCTCTGTCTGTCACCTGCAGCCCAGATGCATTCTCTCGGGACTCTGCCTGCAGTACCTCTCACTGGTCCTCACGTCAGCTCATTATGCTTTGGGTTCTAGCCAAAAGGCATCTTAGGCAGGCGCTCCCTGATGCCCCGAGACAGTGCGTACTCCTGCCCCGGTACCCGGCACGTGCAGCATTCATTGAGCTGACCTTAGCGCCCTGCCAGCCAGTGTCGTGGCACCTCAGACACAAAGCCTCCTACCTGGCAGTCACCACTGTACTCCCACGGCCCAGTGTGTTGTCTAGTACATAGTGCCTGTTGAGTGAGGTAGTGATGACCGAGCAACCCTGCCTCCACTGAGTACAGTGCAAAGCATGGAAGACCTGCATCTCCCGCTCGAAGCCCAGAGCACGAGGGAGGGAGGGAAGTGAGCAACAGCTTGTCTCATACATGGCATCTAGTGAGTGCTTATGTACTCTGAATACTAAGAATATATTCCTTTCTGGGACTTCAGGAATATTTGGGGAGGGCCGGCCAGAGAGCTCAGCAGACTAAAGCGCCTGCTTAGGCAGAGCACAACAGCTGGGGTTTGATCCCCAGGCATGCTGTGCCAGCCCTGCCCCTGGGGCATGCTGAGACAGTGATTGACATTGGGCGTGATAGCACATGCCTGTAATCCCAGCACTTGGGAGGCTGAAAACAGGAGAATCACTGAGTCCACTCTACATAGTGAGAGCCTGTAGATCCTGTCCTAAATACATTAAAAAAAAATATTTGGGGAGATGGATCTTCCGTGCTAAACATTGCTGTACACCTCAGAAGAAGCCAGCTGTCAGATACGATGTACGATTCAAATGCTAAGCTGATTCCAGAGACAGTTTTCTGAGACTGGCAGGACACATTGGGCATAAAGTACAGAGGCCAACACATTTCAGTGGAAGGGGTCCACCATGCAGCGTAGTGACTAGAGAATGGCTTACTGGGATGGCGCAACTCCAGCTGGCCTGAGGGCGTGGGCAGGGCCTGACAGGCCAGAGGGTTCCCAGTGAGGATGGGGAAGTAACATGGCCCTGGCCAGAAGTTAAGAGAGGCTGAGGAAAGCCATGTCTTCATGCATCCTTTTTTTATAGGAGCTGAAGTGGGAATCAGCACATCACGAATCCATGCCCGGGGACCAGTTGGACTTGAAGGGCTCCTCACTACTAAGTGGCTGCTTCGAGGACAGGACCACGTGGTCTCGGACTTCTCAGAACATGGCAGTTTAAAATATCTTCATGAGACCCTCCCTGTTCCCCAGAGAAACACCAACTGAAAAGTGCCAGGAAACCCAGGAATGTCACAAGAGTCTTCCCAGTTATACTAGTCCCAAGAATCTCTGGGGCAAAGCCCCATCTCCTCTTTCCACTTCCTACAAGGGTCTGCCTGTTGGAAACTACACTGATGTTTGGGGGAGTAGAACTCACCTCTGCAGACCTGGAGTGCTTGATTGGGTACTGTCAGACTTGGCTAGCATTCATACTCCATTCCACTTTTTCATTAAGCAAATTACTTCTGCAGACAAGGACTTCGCTTTGCTCAATCCAGCTGCCTTCAGTGAAAGAAACAAAGCTGCAGTTTTCCCTCATAAAAGGCAAAAAATCCTGGCTGCTTTTTGTGAGGTAAAGTGCCCCTTGGCATGTGGTTGATACCAGCACCATTGTCCCTAGTAAGTCTCTCAGTGTTTCATTTCTTCCGTACAAGTTCTCGTCAGACAAGAGGATTTGGGATTTAAAATAAGGAGCAGCCCTTTGTAGCAGCGCCATCAAAAATGGACAGAATTATTTCAAACGAGAAGATTGACCTTTGCCGTGTATTGGTGGCCTTGGTCAGCACGCATCCCGGACGTCTGCAGCCTGCCCCCATCCAGGAGAGGCGCACTCCTGGGTGCAGCTGGACCCTGAGCCGCAGATGGGGTGCAGGTCAGGATGTTCCGCCAAGCAGGAGAAATATCTACAGCTGTTATGCTTGAAATTTTTATATGAATTATTTTGTCATCCTGTCCTTTTCCTCTAAAACAAAGATTAGAGAATTATTTTAATACTTTGAATTCTCCCATTTTTAAGAAATAAAATTCTTATCAAAAGCCTGTGTGCCTGCTTAAAGCTTCTGCCTTATTCATCTGTCCCTTTTCCTGTTTGGGACCCTCTTCCCCATGCTGTTAGCCATGCTGTGTTCTCTGAAAGCTGCCCGGGAGACAGTGGCAGTGGCATATCAAGCCCCCCGGAGAGGGACTCCCAACTGGGCAGGAGAAAAGGAAAATGGGAATAAACCCCAATAACCTAGTGGCCACAAAGGTGGTGAGGGTCTCAAGTTTGTACCTGTGTCACTGTCCTGTTCCTGTGGCAGCCACTCAGCTCTGGTCCCAGCTGACCTCCTGTGTTCACTGCGGATACAATGACGTTCACCCGCCTTTCCCTTCTGCTGCCTGAGGGTCCCTGGACAGTGCTGACCCATCGCCTCCCTTGGCCTAGCGGGGACGTCTGTGCCCAGCAGTCTGCACTTGAAGATTTCTCATCTCCTGAAGGCCCTCCTACAGAGGTAAGTGCTTGCTGGTACGCTGCTGCTACTGCTCTTCCAAGCATGCTTAGGAGTACGAGAATTATGGTGCTGTGTGGCCCGTGATCCAGGCTGGCTCAGAACTCTCATCCCAACCCCTACGTGGTTTCACAAGTTGCGCTGCCCGGCCCTGTGATTGGGGACTTATGACATACCTTGCCTGAAAAGGCAGTGCACAAAGTCCTGCTGAAATTACATTGCAAGTATTGGCAATTAGCTCCCAAGTGGACTACAGACGTCCCAGGGGTCAAAAACAGAAAGCAGGCCCTGAGGCTGCAGGCCCTGGGCCGGACTGCATTGAGGAAGCAGGCCTGGGCCTGAGCAAGACCAGTCCTGGTAATGAGGAGTGGGCAGGGCACCCGGCCACAGGCTGGTGCAAGCAAAATTCAGAGAAAGGGATAAAACGGGCAAGTCTGTAGCAGTAAATGACGCCAGTGTGATGCAAAAGGTTGTGGGCAATAGGAAGGTAAGTGCTGGGCAGCAGTGTCTGTGCGCTGCCTTTGGAGCCTCAAGACTTGGGATGGGGCGGTGAGGCTTGGGATGGGAAAGCGAGTAAAATTCTCTTCCCAAACAAGGCCGTTTCCCCCATGCAGAGAACTCAGCCTGGATGATGTAGGCTACAGGCCACCTGTATTCCTTTCTCCCACCAAAATGAAGCCTAAGGCGTTCAGGAGACAGCTGTAGTCTTGTAGGGACCCACACCCAGGCCGTCTGGTAGCACTTCCTGGCTTGTCCTGTAAGCAGGACTTCTGAGTCTCAAGTCCATGCTGGGCTCCGTGTCCTGGCCACCGTCTCCTGGCAACACGTGCCTCTGAACCAGCCAGCCCCAAAGCTTCCCTCCACCCCACCAAGGGGAACTGCCTCTCGGACACGGAGGGTATTTTTTTCAAGCCAGTTTTAGTTGCATCCAAAGGTGTCTCACAACAGAGGACGCAGTACATTATGAGGGCGTTTATGAAATGGACAGCAAAGGCTACATTATGGAGATGAATGTTATTCGGCTACCCTGCGTCCCTGTGTTATGGAACCATCTCTTCCCCCGTTTGGCAGTAAATTTGCCTTGTCCTTTGTTCAGAGCAGGGAAACCAATCTCCCACTGCTCCACGTGTACTGGTGGTCACATACACAGGCCTCATTAATCTGAGTACAGTGATTACTTCAGGGCTGGGCATATGGCTTAAATTTGGCTAAAAATCATAGTGATGGACTTTTTACTACAATTATTAGGAAAAACAAGTCCACTCTTCATGGCTAGGGCCATTAATTTAGGGCTCAAGGAGGCCCAAACCAGATTACGTCCAACCTTCTTGGCGCATAGAGTGAGCCTGTGGGTAAATAGGAAGGTAAGGATCCCACACGAAGAAAGCCAGAGGATAGCAGTTGCCCGCCTACTCTCCAGCATCCAGGAAGTCCACTCCTGGAATCGGTCATTTCCTTTTTGCTTCAGCCAGTTAGCGCTGGGTTTCTTTCCTTCCTGTCTTAGAAGGCTGGAGTCAAGTCTGCTCTGTGAACTGAGCGGCGTTGAGCAAGCTCTTCGTGGGCCTCTGTCTCTTCACAGGAGCACGAGAACACCTTCCTAGGGAGTCACGTGGCTACGTGGCTCTGTGCTGGCACCCAGCAGGCACTTGGGCAGGAAGAGGTGGTCCTTGCTGGGGCTCTTCGGGTTCCCAGGCGCATACTTAGCTCCACATGTTCTCCACAATGCAGCTATTTTCTGCTATTCCTGAGGCTGTTTGCTGAGCCCGATTCCCTTCCCAGCTGCGTCTGACCCCAGGAACTCCAGCGCCTTCTCCACTGCAATGAGGAGCAGAGCTTGGAGTCTGATCACACACGTGAGCGTGGGTGGCCCCCGTGAAGTACCTAAGGCAGCAGACACACTATTTCAAGTTGAGAAAAAATGGGAGCCCAAGGGGTTGTCAACTACTGCCTGCAAGGGGAGGCGATACTGGGGTGCGCAGAGCGGAGCGGGCTGCTGCATGCGTTCACAGGGAGCCGGAGCAGAGCAAGAGAAGGTGGGTGTCCAAGTCCCTGCAGAGGGCGCTCCAGTAGAGTACAAAGCAAATGTAGGGTGCGTGTGCGCCTGTGGGCCAGAAATTCATGTTCGAATCTCCCGGAAGAAAGGTGCTGGGTGTTTGGACAAATTGTCTGAAAATCTCACCTAGCTAAGACGTTCAGCAAATCTCTCTCTTTTCACTTAGGGACAACTGTATGTCTTTATTATTCAAATGCCTCTCAAGTGTGGGTGAACAAAATATTCTGGGGTGGTATTTTATGCGCTGTTACAGTAGTACCTAGGGCAGCAGCAGCAGCGTGGACTGTTCTGTGTACAATAACAGAAACCCCAGCTCAAGCTAAATTTTTTTTTTTTCCTTTTTGCGGGACCAGGAATTGAACTCAGACCCTTGGGCTTGCCAAGGAAGCACTTATCCTACTGAGCTATCTCCCCAGCCCCTTAAGCTAACCTTGATGAGGTTTGTTTATATAACTGAGGAAGTTTAGAGGAATACTTCAGGCATAGTTGGATCAGGGGCTCTGGCTTTTATTAGTCTATAGGTGTCCACTAAATTGTGGTTCTCAAGCTTTGGAATCTGCAGAATCCAGGGCTGCATAATTGAGACATAAGATTCATGTCTGCGAGCACCAGTCTGGCCACATGGTGGGGTGAGGGGTAGCAGGACGGGTCAGAAAATGGTTTCTGGGCTGGGGAGGTAGATCAGCGGTCTAAGCACCTGCCTGGCAAGTGCAAGGACTATGGTTCCATCCCTGGTACCACATGATGTACCAGCCTGGGAACCCTGGGCACGCCGTGCCAGCTCCCGAAACTGGACGTGGTAGTGCACGCCTATAATCCCAGTGCTAGGGAGGCTGAGACAGGAGGATCACTATGAGTTTGAGGATCACTAAGTAGTAAGACCCTGTACCAAATAAATAATTCAGAGGGCTTGCAGGTTAGCTGAGTTGTTTAAGTGCCTGCTGGTACAAAACCAGTAGGAGTAGGAGACCATGTTAGATCCCCAGCTCTCCATGCCTTATCAGACTTGCCCTTAAGGCAGCCTGAGCCAGCCACCCCCCCCCAAAAAAAAAGATCCTTCTCAATTTGGGCCAGGGAGATGATTCAGTGGCATAAGCACCTGCCTTGCAAGTACAAGGTCCTGAGTTTGATCCC
>NDGN011138195.1:0-13731 GCA_002564285.1 Tympanoctomys barrerae | reverse complement strand
CAGCAGGAGCATCCGCCCCTCCCACAGTTGCAAGGCATCTCATCTTTTGTGCTGTCTCCTTCGAAATCCACTTTAATTTACTTAATTTACAGAATACATGCCGAGATCAGTACATTTTGTCTTAATATTTTTAAGACACCTGTCCCTAATTGGAGTTCATATTTATTGATTTTACTTCCAACTTAAAATTCACATCTAAAGAAATTTACCCACATTAAGTGTGAAAAACATATCAAACTTGTAGCATGAATTCTTTCTGCATGTTTTTACTTTTTCCTCTTTTAAGTTTTAATGTGTTACCACGTAAGTAATAAATGGTTGATTTTATTCCCTTGAATGTGTTCTTTTGCTGTTATGGTTTTCATTTTTTGCTTGTTTGTGTATGCCTTTTGAATCATACTAAAAATAACAGCAGGGTAAGATTAATTTTCTGGTAGCTCTGAGCAAGGGTGGTCAGATGTGGAATGACGTACATTCAGTTTAACAGCAAGAACTGTCAGTAATTACTGCCAATTACCCTCTCCAATACCGTGTAAGGAACACACAATGGGCATGTTATCCATGAGTATAATGCAAAAGTTGAGCTAGTCTTTCACAGATGGAGGCAAGTAAAGATGCAAATTCTAATGGTGTTTGCCACAGAGGAAACTGAAGACACAATGAATGAATAGTCTTATTATTTCTGCTGTGTCTCAGTGAGAATCTTAAAAAGTAATCACACCTAACTGGTAGAACAACAACAATAAAAATGAGAGTTAAGTTATGGGTGCATCTAAAACCTGAACAAATGCAAAAATTATGAGTAATGTTCTGAATGACAGGGTGTTTAACCTGTGTTTGCAATAAAAATTCATGGATAGTTTTGCTTCAAAAAAGTTAAAAGAAACAAGCATGAACCCTATATTAAGTCAAGACCTGCTAATATAATTGCTCTCAACCTGGATTCACATTTAGTTCTGAAACAACTTTGAAAATACACAAAAAAGAAATATAATTCAAATAAGCTTATCCTGTTTAGAAGCTTTTCAATGTCTCATTTAAAAGGCTCTGGTGTTTCCCACAAGCACATAGTAAAAGTTCAGATTAATTTAAGTGAAGAGTATTTAGACAGAAATTCTTCTATTCAATATAGTACATATTAAACCATTCAAAATTTAACACATAAAACTTACATTATTTTTATTTTGATATACATAACCTGCTTCCGAGAAATAAGATTTAAAGGAATGTTAATGGATAATATAATTATAGTAGTTTTCACAAAAAAATGTAAGCTATTGATGAAGAAAAGCTTTGTTTTGTTGCCAATGACAAGAAGATGTAAAACTTACAGAATTATTCTGATTGTCAAATAAATGCCACTTTCAAATTTAAGGTGCAGGGTGTGCACCTCTGAGTGTTTTTGTTTCCTCTGTGTATGGAAATGATTGTTCCTTCACTTGGGGTCATCTCATTGGTGAATAATTACACAGGAATTCCTGCTATCCTAAATGTACATTTCTGTGTGCCTACTCTGTCCCTTTGTAAAAGGGCAGGAGTCCCTGAGGCAGAAAGTGCTTTATTATTCTGGTATTAGAATTCCTAAACTTCAAATGTTTGTTTCTCTCTTGAGACCATACTGGTAGGTGAAATAAATCAGATACACATGGACAAATTCTACATTGTTTCTCCAGCATGAGAAATAGAAAGTGTAAATAAGAACCAAAACGTATGCTAGGTATTGTAAAATAGGAAGAAAATGCTCATATATGAAGGAGAGCTAAGAAAGGAGAGGAGACAAAGAAATGGAAAAGAAAAAAGCAAGCGAAGAAGGAAGAAATGGAAATGGAGTTTTGGTTGAGCAAGGAAGGGAAAAGAACTGAATGAGAGAAGGGGAATGGGGGAAAAAAATCAAGTTATACAATGCACAGGTACAAAATCCCTATGGCATGCAATACTTAAAAAGTAACAATACACTTAATTCGTTTTTTAGAAAATATGAAAAATGTTACTTTTCATACTCTTCAAATGCACAGATGGCAAATGCAGAGATGCATGGATATCTGTAGTGCGTTTCTAGCAAGTGTATCGACAAGTCTCAATCCCAATCATTATCGTACTCAATAAACTTTATTGTTATGCTCAGTTTGTGGTAAATTGTAAATTCCAGAGTGAGGAGCAACATAACGCAAAGAAGATCATGTTCCACACAAAAGCGCCACGTTGCCCTCTGGATCTTGCTGCCAGCCCTGTCCTCCTTGACCACGACCTTGGCAGAGGAGCAGGGGACAGAAAGGAAATAATAATAACAAAGAAAAAGATTGGGGTGTGCTCACCACATGACCAACTACATGCACGGAATGTTAACACGATGCACTGCAAATATGCATGGATGAAAATAAGAAAATCATGAGACAGAGAGAGAGAGAGAGAGAGAGAGAGAGAGAGAGAGAGAGAGATTTTTGCCAAAAGAAATAAAGAGAGGGTTGTTTCTCGGTGTTAGCACTTCCAGGAGGATTTCCTGTCCTCTTCCAGCATCAGCTCCTGCCCTCGCACCTTTCTGTTCTCAGAATGTCACACTCACACTAATCCTATGCACAGAGCAGCTAGCTGTCCACCTCCCTCTGGACTGTAAATGTCACCACAGAGATCTAAACTTTTTAATATGTACAAGCAACCGCACAAGAATAAGTGACACAGAGGACAACATGTAGAACATTTTTTAACGTATTCCTGCTCCTCTGCTTTCTAACTAGAACTTAATAGAAGCTTGATAAACATTTGTTGAATCGATGCTTTGCACAGCATATGAGATTTGACACATACAGGGAGTAATAAGAAATATTCAGCCAAGTACTGATTGTACTTTACAAAGACAACTTCAAAATTAGTAAACAAATATCACAAGCAAAACCCATGTTTATGTGAGATTTTAATTTAAGTGTGAATTTTGCATGTTTTATGTATGTTATAATTTTATTATAAAACAGTAGAGGACAATTATTGCACATAGTGAATTCCAGATAAATTATTAATGATGGGAACATTTTCAAATTGTAGAAGCACTTCTACCTCATGTACCAGTGGAAATATTTTAGCATAAATTCTGTTGCCTCCGTGACTACCGGCTTAAATTTAGATTCTAGTAGGAATGGAAACAGCGAAGCGCTGACAGAATTTTTAAGGTCGCTGAATTTCCTTAAGAAAGATTTAATTACATCCTTTATAAAATATACATTCAATTTGATGCCAAAATTACATACCCACATTGCTAAGTAGCAATGAAATATTAAACACTCAGATGTATTTGTCATGTTTTATTTTGTAGGCTGGAAAAACTGATCTACTGTTTCATTCTCTGTATCAACACTGTACGTCCCACCATGAAACCAGATGCAATAGACAAACAGGCACTTGTGTTTACTTCACCAAACTTTTTGCAAATAATTATATGTTTTGTTATTCCTATATTAGAAACCTTAAAACTGCCCCTATTTCCCACACGAGTGTTCTCAAAGTGACGTGTTCTTTATTACTAATTGGTCAAGAAACTAAAAAAAAAAATCACATTTGATTTTTAACCACACGTTCACTTCTTTCAACCAGCTGCAGTAGTTCACAGAAGATTAACAGCCAGGTCTATTTTTTATTTCATAAAGAAATGTATTTTAAGACAGCATTCATCTCTGATTTCACAGTCTCCTGGGTCAAGAGAGTAGCCATCAAATGCATTCACTGAGACGCTTTCTTAGAGTTTTGAGATGTTCTTCGCAAGTATCACAGCAAGAGGCAAAGAATAAACTGTTTTTCTTACCGGTACTGTTGGCACTTGACAGAAGAACCTAATTGACTGTAGCCATGGAGATTCAGACAATCTCATGCAGACTCACAGCAGTGCTTTCTGCATTGTCTCAGAGTGCTGATACCATAGGGTTTCTTTGTAGAGACTGTCAGGGTGGTGGGTGTTGCTACTGCTATCAGTTTTGGCAAATCAACCTGGCACAGTGGTGCATACCTGTAAGCTTAAGTCTAGCACTCAGGAGGCTGAGGCAGGAGGATCAGTGCAAGTTCAAGTCCGACCTGAACTACACAGCAAAACCTTGTCTCAAGAGAAAAGAAAAGCAACCAACAAAACTAAAAGGTTCGTTGTTCAATAAGATTCATAAGGCAAATATGAAGCCAAAACAACAGAAGTTCATCTTTTTATTTTTTTGCAGAACTGGAGATCAAACTCAGGCCCCTGTACTTGCCAAGGAAGCCCTTATTCCACTGAGCCATCTCCCCAGCCCCTCACAATTTCATCTTAACGAACTGAATATTAATGTATTTACACTATGCTTTGAAAGAAAACTAAGAAAATTGCCTCCATTAGACTTTATGAATGTCACTAAATAAACTACACAATTGTAACTTATTCTGTAAATCTATAATTTCTGAGTTACCCCGTTTTAATAAGGCTGAATAAGTGATGTTTAGATGTATTTTTATTCTCTCTTATCTAGGTGTGTCTAAGTTACTTTTTGCTCATTGCTGGGACAAAATACCTGACACCCCAAATCCAGAAAGGAAAGGTTTATTTAGCTCACACCAGAGGTTCTAGTCCATCTTTGGCTGGCTCTAAGGCAGAGTGGCACGTGGCAGAGGGCAGCAGTTCAGGGCAGCAGAAAGCAGCAAGGAGCAAAGGGAGAAGCAGCAGCTGTTGGCCCTTAGCAAGCCTTTCTCCTTTCCTTATATTGCATACAGATTACATACTCCAGGGTGGGTGTAGCCCTCATACCATTAATCCCAGCATTGGATCACAAATTAATCACAAACTCTTAAAGCCACACCAATGCCGGCATGAAGGGGGATGACGAGACACAAACCATAACAAAATGATACCATTCTGAAAAGAAATCACAAATTTCTATCTGCAGCTCAACACAGTAACAGAGTGATACGAGTAGTATTAAAATTCAACATCAGTTTTCAATGTAAAACAAACACTGTAATGAATTACACACAGAGAAGGAATAGGAATTTGACAGGCAAATCTGTGAAACCAGCCAGTTTCTATAAAATTACTTGTCTTGTTTCATTCAATGTGATTCCTTTATATATCCTTATCAAATCACATTTTAGAAACAAACTTCATGCACTAGTATAACTATTAATACTAAATTCATTATTTATGAATTCAAATTTATAATATGTTTGCAGTGGTAGAAGCAGGACACCTTCCTCATCCAGATAGGAATTTCACTCTGCCATTAGGAACACCTAAGTTCTCAGAAAACTGGCATTCACCTACACAAAGCCCTAATGTGTCTCTCCCACTTACACTTCTCAGAAGAGGCACTATGTTATTTATTGGAAGGCTTTCATCTCCTTGGAAACAGGAAAGGTGAGATGATACAGAAAAGTTACAAGAGGAATTTTAAAATTGTGTCACAGGTAATGCTTGACAACTAACATTCCAATCAGCATTGTACAGGAAGGTGAGCACCATGTATTCCACAGAGTGTAGTAGACACATTAACATCTAATAATGAGTGAGGAACTTCTGCCCAGAGTCCAGGTGTCTGGCATATGGATTCTCCTGCAGGGCGACCTGAGTCCCTGAGCCGATCAACCATATTTACTTGGTGGCACATCAGATCTGTAGAAAATAAAGTAGGTTGACGCTTTCTTTGGTTCCAGAGTTGAAAGGCTAAGGAAGACAAAGCGGTACATCAGGGATTTCTTGCATGAGGTTTGAGAGTCACCAACTGCTACACCAGCTAAAGGCAAATGAACATAGCTAGATCCCACAGAGAAAGCTGAAGGGACGCTGAGGGTCTCCGTGTAACTTGTGCTCCTGCTGAACTCAGAGGTTGCATGCGGTATGTAGCCAGGCTTAGATATTACTCTGGGAATGAAAGGAACCTGGGGGTGTAGAACTGAAGGATCTTGAAGGTTTTTGTAGTTGTTTGATTTGGTTTCCTCTACACCACAGGATCTTATGGGATGCTTTAGTGACTTTTGTCACCCAATGATTAAGGCATTATCTTGAGACAAGCAAAAGCAAAAGAAGAACATTTGAGAGATTAAACATTTTCACCAGGAAAAACTGAACATACAGGATTATACTTTTTTGTGTGAATCAACAACTTAATTTTGTTGGGGAAGAATGAAGGAGATCTTACAGATGTATTTGTTATTTATTTAATCATGTTTATTTTGTACATATTTGTAGTACATAGTTACTAAAATCCTCATAGGGATTTGTTATGTGTACCTAACACATGTTAATTCTGTTTTCATTTTATGTCTCTCTCTAACCTAATCTTTACTCCACCTCTTGAGACTTTACAATTTAACAGGAAATATAAAATGCATACATTTCTGAGAGCTAAGCAGTAAAATAAAGTGACTTTTAAAAAACTGCTACAGGGGAGATGGCTCAGTGGAATAAGAGCTTTCCTGGCAAGCACAAGGGCCTGAGTTCAATCCCCGGTTCTGCAAAAAAAAAAAAGAAAAGAAAAGAAAAGAAAAAAGAAAAAAACTGTTATAGAAAGTGAAAGTTTGGATGACTACATCTACAGATAGAAGGAACAAATCCTAGGAAATAACTACAAGATAGTGAAATAAGAGGGACAGTTAATACTCTTGGCCTGACTATTGTGCTCAGGCAGGATGGAGAATATAACACCAACTGGCCTTTCAGATCAGCACACAGAGGAAATGGGGTGCAAATCCTGAGACAGAAGAAACAAATGCAGGGACACACCCAACTTCTTGGCTAATGTGTTTTTCTTGGTGAAAACCTCAGAGATATTTACTAGGCTAACACCCACACTATGTGCACTAGTGGCTTCCCTCCTTACTGGGGGAAAAACACTCATTAACTGCAAATTTAAGAAGGAGACATTCATTTTGGTTCAAGTTTCTAGAAAACTCAGTCCATAGGCTGCTGGCTTCCAGGCAGAGCCACAGGGGAAGTAGCTGTTCATGGTGAGGCAGACAGGAAGTAGAGTGTGCAGGAGGAACCAGAAAGGACATGGCCCATTCCAGCTCCTACCACAAGGACCAGCCTGGTAGGACCAGATTCGGATTCCACACACCAAGACAACCATGCTACCCTGATTATCTTGTCACCTTTCAATAGTCCAGCTATGATCACATGAAGATTTTGGGGACATTTTAGAACAAAATCACAGCACTATTATGCTCTTCTTTGGCAGTTCTAGAAAAATAAGGCACAGAGGCTAAGTAATTTACCCAAGGTCACAGTGTTAGTAATTGTACTTGGCAAAATTTAAACTAGGTATCCTGGCTATAGGTACTATGTCCTAAAACATCACTCTTTCTTGCCACGGCAGATATTCATCCCTCTAAGAATGAACTGAGACTCTTATTCTGTACTTCATTATGGACCCGAAAGTACAACCACTCAGAAGAGCTCCAAGAAATAACATAGATGACATTCAAAACATGTTTGGACCTATATGTCCAAACATATATGTCCTAACTAATAATTAAACTAGGGTGTTTAACCTGCTCAGTTCTTCATTTATTTTTTCTTTTCTTCATATAAATGTACTCAAGTCTTTCTCCTAGGTAGCAGAGGATGTACACTGTGCCAGGATTTCCTTTATTCATCTCACTGTATAATAGAACACTGACACCTTTTCCTCTTACCCACTGCTAACTTTATTCCCACTATATATACAATTATTATGCAGCAACTAAATATTTTTAACATTTTAGAATAGTGAAATCAGAGACTACGTCTCATACCTCTCTGTATTTCACTTGATTTTTCTGCATCAGTGGACCTATGACCTCAAGATCTCTCATAGGTTCAATTAAAGATATGATTTTCATGATTATTCACTTATTAAGAGCTTATTTTGGGGAGAGTGCTGATTTTTCCAATTTTCTACATCCAAAACGTAACCTAGAAATCTTTTCATACCATATTTTGACATTGTTATAAGTACACAATACATAATAAGATCAAACAATACAACTCAAACCTAAGTAAACTGTACACATTGGAACAGACCCCACCTTAAAATATTTTGTGGCACTTTAGTGTTAAGGAGTCATTCATATTTTCTCCATTGTTTTTATAATCTATTTGGCTGAATATCAAGCATGTTAAATAATTTACTTTTGTTTTGAAGTTTTAAATAGTTTCTTTGTAATAGGGAAATTTTTCAAATATGAAAAGAGTCAAAATGTGTACATTTTAACAGTCATCCATAGTGCTCAGAATCATATTTCTAGAAACCTAGTTTTTATGACAACTATCCCGATGTAAGACAAGAATGGAAAATTCTCTCGGCCCAAAGCTGATACTTTACCTTTCCCATGGGTCGGTGTCTAATCATCTATTTGTCAGTGACGCTGTTAAAAGCTCGTCCTGTCTATAGTGAGTACTGTGGATATAGTGAGAGTCACTAACGGTGACTTCCACCCTTTGTCAGTTACCAAACTTCAATTTAGATACTAAAGAGTGTCTCCAATTTATTGATCTGCAGAACATTACTCTGGGCAAGTAGAATGGCTTGGCCTTTCCTCATACATTCCCAATACTTAAATGAAGGCAATAAATTTTGTTTATTTATCTCCCTCTTGAGGACAGAGATAAATTTTGTATTTTTGTTACTTAAAACTCAAGAGCTGTATAATTGGCAAGCATGTCTGAGAAGCATTTTTTAATCAAACTTCTTTGAGAATGAATCAAAATTTCAAAATACTACACTTATTTATCTTATAAGGTAACTACCAATTTGGGAGACATTGATTTCTGACAAATGCTCATGTGTGTAATATCACTTTGAAATATGCTTTGCATCAGATTGCAGCTACTTCCGGGCTGTAGCTGTTCTTTTGCTATAAGCAGAACTCATCATCCTAATGATATTCTTGAAGGAATATAATTTCCCTAATTAATGACTGTGTCTTATTAGAACTACTGAAATAAAAACCCTATCAGCCCACGAAATAGTGGATAGTTAACAATGTTCTTTCATCCGTGTCAATTTTTAATTATGAAATGATTTTAATGGCTGTTTCTAGTTTTACAAATCAAAAAGAGAAAATGATGTACATTCCATATTTTTAAAAAGGAGCTGGCATATTTATCATTCTTCTGAAGTATGAAGTATCTTTTAAAAGAATCTTCTCATTATTTAATCCTAGCATATACTATGAAGACCTACCTTTGGAAAAGAGATATCACTGAAAATCCAAACCTACCACTTTTGCTTTTTGTTCCTCCTTTAAGTTTGGAGGTACATATTGATGATTGATTATTTTTTATTGGGGAGTATGGAAGAGTTACACACAAAAGTCTTATTTTTCTCCCAAATCCATTAAAATAGACATGATGCTTCTTTGGTTCTACAGTGTAAATTCCCATGTACTTGAAGTTTATGGTAAGACCCTCCCAAAATTTTGTGCATGTGACATGGTTAAAATGATCAGTTGCACGAGGATCTTTTATTATCTCTCAGCTTTTAGAGTGTTCAGTTATGCAGTTGAGCTCCTCTGGCTCAAGGTCCCCCATGAGTTGGAGTTGATCCCTTAGCCATACGCAGCTCGTGGATTAACTGAAAGATAACCAACTCCCAAACTCAGTGGCTGGACAGAATTGTGACAGGCTTCAAAATATCCTCTTGCAAACACATTTATATGGACATAGACAGACTGCATGCTTTACCAGCTTTGGTGAAAGGCATCAGTTCCTCCTCAGAGGCCTCCCGTGTCAGCACATTTCTCTCCCTATCAGTTTCCTCTGAAGAAAGGAGTATATCCACAGAGATTGCAAGACCAATACTCAGAGTGGAGCCGCAGTCTGTTTATGACCCATTCTCACTGCATCTGATATACTCAATAAATGTTGGTATTTCAGTCCTGCCCATACCCAAGAGGGAAGAGGTTCTCAAAAGTGGGAGATAGAGGCAAGGTCCATGACAGGCCACCTTGGAAGCTACACAATGCATATAAACTTTTTATACCGTGTGAGGAGAAAATTGCAAATATTTTTCCTAAACTAACAATTTTCTTTCACATTTTTTTGAGTATATAAACTGCCATGCTAGTAAACTTACATTTGTTTTCAGGGCTTCAAAGAAAGAAGGGTTAAATTAGGAACAAAACAGAAGGAAGAAACAAATATGTATAAGTAAAATACAATGAAATTGCAAAGTTAAAAATGTAGACATACAAGTTCAATTTAGTTTCATAAATAATAAGTGATGATAGGTTTAAAAAATACAAACTGTGATCAGAAAATATTGTGAAAGTTTATATTAAATGTATCACTAATCCCTGACAAAAAAGCCCCACCCCCTCCTAATATGCTTATCCTGTTGAACTTGAATTTGCCCCTCCCTAGACCAGGTCTGAAAGTTCTCCTTCACAAGTGACTTCGCTTGCCCTGCCTTGACATCCTGAACTGATTCAGAACACTTTTCATGGCCAGTTTGACCTAGAGGAACAGCTGGAAGCTACACACTGCCACATCTGGAGAAGGACGTACACGAGGACACCCTTCAGCATTTCTACAAGCCTGCTTTTCCAACTGCAAAACGGGACAGCAGAACTACTCCAGAAAGTGGCAAGAATGATGGGTCAGGTGTGTTTCAGGCTCAGGGGAATGTTTTGAGGCATTTAAGAGCAATATGAATTTTTCTGTAATTTTTTAAAATTTGCACTTTCACTGTATAGTCTAATCATAACCTACTGTGCTGAATTCTGCACACGACACAAAATGAATACAGAACTGGCCAGGATCCTAAGTGGATTTTTCTTTAATGTTTATTTGCTGTTTTGTGATTGAACAAATTGCTTAGAGAAATATATTTTCTTATCTGACAACACTGTTGCGAAAATAAAATGGTCAGAATAAAATAAAATGCACAAGACCACACAGCTGTGCAGAATTCTTAGCACAAAGCTTAGCATATGGCCATCCCATGAGAAGTACAAAAATAATAGATAAGACAATAATAATTAATCATTATTTTGCTTTGGTGAGAAACTGCTCTGAGTACTAAATGACTCTTAACTCTGTTATCATTCCTGAAGTTGTATATACCTTGTATACTGGTATTCTACTGTGGCTCTGTAGTTCAACAGCTAGAAAGAATTTAGCTGAGTTATTTAACTTTTCCTATTCTTTTATTTTTCTTTGGGAAGATTAGGATACAGAAGAGTCAAGATTGGTAACATTCATGGAACTTCTGCTACATTCTAAATGGTCATTAGTTTTAATGCAAAATATCATTTCATCATAATCATTAAATATTATAATTGCAGCATATGACAGAACCACTGCTTACAGGGTAAATGATAACAAGTGCATGTAACTACACCATTCCTCTTATCTGTTGACAGAATCAAGAAATGGTATCTTAAGAAGAGTATAGAGTTTCCTGCAGGAAATTTTCCTACCTACAAACTCTGGATCTAGTTTTACTCTAATAGTGTCTCCTCTTTTGGATCAACACCCAGTTGAAAGCGAGAAGTATGTAGCCTTTTCAAATTGGCTTCCTTAAGGTAATAAGGTTTCTCTACCTCTTATCATGTCTTGACAGCTCACTGATGACTCACTGAACCATAATCAGTTTTCTTAATATCATACATTCAGGTATGGAAGGAAATCCTGGTGGCTTGTAAGTCTTAAAAGTTATGAGTACATCTGCTACAAATATTCCAATGCAGGGTTTGTTTGTGTGTGTGTGTGTGTGTGTGTGTGTATGTGGATATAATTGACTCACTCCCTTGGACAAACACAAAGAACTAGTGCTAGATTATGCGGTAAGCATGTTTAGTGTAGTGGTTGATACACTGTGTCAACTTGAGAAGTTAAAAGCATAATTAAATTCCCTCAGCAGTTCCACACCCTAGGGTGCGGAGGCCTCTCCCTAGAGAGTGGAAGGCCCACTCTAGAGCAGTTTAGAAAAGAAAAAAAAGGATATAAAAGAGGGAGTTGAGGGAGGATGAAGGGTTCTATCCTCTCAGAGGAGCTCCATTCTTTGCAGTCAGCTGGGACACCGTCTCCTGGTTTCTAGTGCAGATTCTTTGGCCTCCGTCTTGGATCTTCATCAGCCTTCCATTACGAACTCCTCCACCATCTGTTGAAGACCCCTTGGCCTCCTAATACAGACTGGCATGCAACACTGCAGTGAGCTAAAAGCCTTGGACAGAATCCTTCCGTTTCCAGTGTCCAGGCGCCCTCTGCACGCTTCCTCACCTGACTCTGTGGCTGACCACTGTAAGCCAATCTTGTGATTTCTAATAGGTTTGTACACCTTGTGTTCTATCTGTTCCTCTAGTAAAACCCTGACTCACACATTTAGTTTCTTCAGAAATTGCCCATCTGTCTTCCAAAGAATTGTACCACTTTGAATTCCCACCAACAATGACTAAAACTTCCTATTGCTCTACCCCCTGGCCAAAATATAAAAGAGATTTTAATAGGTGGAGATAAGGACTGTCTTGCAGTGACAGACTTCAGCAAATCTGACTTTTCAAAATAGAAAACCTAGGTATCCTGTTAGTAGAAGCATTGAGGGGTGCAGCTCGGCACTGCAGGCTGGTGCTTAGGGAGAGGAAACAGAAGCACACTTGCCAGGTGCAGCTCTTGCTTTCTGCCATCCGTTCCATCCTTGTCTTTAATACAGCAGCTAATTAACATCTAAGGGGAAGTTAGCTTCCCGACCACATGGATAAACTCAGACTGAACCATGTGTGCTTTTGAGTTAGAGTCAATATACCAAGAAAAACTATGTCCCAGAACAGAGAGTCTCAAAATCTTCCTTCGGTCCAGTAGCTTCTTCATTGTGGGGGAATTTGCTTAAAGAACAAATTCTCAGGCTCCACACAGGTATCGCAAATTGGAAATTGTATGGCAAGACCTAGAAATATGTGCTTTTAGAGCTCTTGAGGTGATTCTCATGCACACTAACGATAGAAACCGACTTGGAATATATCCTCTCGGAGAAAATTCAAGAAATTTATGATCGTCAACTCAGCATACTTTTGAGAACAGCTTGCACATTAGAAGCACCTGGCAAGATTGTTTAGACTAGAACCACCATGATATGGTCCAGCTTGATGTGATTCAAGTGCGGCTTGGTCTTCGTGTGTTTACTTCCTTTTAGATGATTCCAGAATGCGGCAGCATTGGAACCCAGCTCCCCCAGGTGTGCCTTTCTGCCCTGAGCCGTGCCAGCTCTGGCTGAAGGAGCAGAAGGAAAATAAACAGGGGCAGGGAGGAAGAAAAAAGGTTAGAGAAAAACACTTTCAATTTGTCACTAAGTGAATACTTTTGTTTCTTGAAATATGTGTATTATTTTCCCAATTTTTTATTTTCTCAATTTGTGTTTAATAAATATCTTCTACCATGAAATATTTAAAGATAATGGAAAATGTTTGTCTTTAAAAATATAAAAGATTAAAGATCAAAAAATAAAGGAAGCTCAGCAGACAAAACGCCTACTTGGGCAGAACACAGAGGCCAGGGTTCCATCCCCTGTGTGCCGTACTTGCCCCATGCCCAGGGCGCACGGAGTGGATGATTGAGACTGGGCAGGGTGGCACGCACCTGTAATCCCAGAGCTGGAGAGGCTGAGACAGGATGATCACTATGTGTCCAATCTGTGTAGTGAGACCCTGTAGACCCTGTGGATCCTGTACCAAATAGATAAAAATAAGGAAAGAAAGAAAGAAAGAAAGAAAGAAAGAAAGAAAAAAAGAAAGAAAGAAAGAAAGAAGAGA
>NDGN011138163.1:0-10800 GCA_002564285.1 Tympanoctomys barrerae | reverse complement strand
AGGAAATAGTTAATGATTACACATGAAGGAATGCTGAGCTGCTTCTTTAATAAGAAGTTTGAAAAAGAGTAACTTGACCATTGTTTGTGCTTATACAGCCCAAATATGAGAAGAAGCAAGTAAGATTTTTTTTTTCCTTTGAAAGTATAACAAAAAGAGATATGGGATAAATTACCACAAGTATGATCGTCACAATCTGAGAAAAATTAACCATACTGTGGTTGTAACTGAAAAGAGACATCTCAACATAGGTGCTCAATTCAGCTGTGATGAAACATTAGTGTTTCCATTCACATGCACCCAGGGCAGTAATGGAATCTTGAGCAGTGAAGAGGCTTAAGCTGCCAGATGTTCACAAGAATAGCTTTCTTCTCTGAAAATTTCAATGACCATTTAGAGTTTTTATAAATTGTCACTCCCTCCCTTCATAGGGATTACTTTACCAGTTCCTCTGGAACTAGAAATAAACCAAGAGTGTTGAGGGCCTTTAACGCTCCCGTTCTTGCCTTATTTTCTTGATTTTTCAAAGAAACTTTAGACAAGTCTTGAAGTAAGTGAAACTAATCTTCCTGGAAAAATCTACTGCCTCCACATTTTTAGTAAATCTTTTCCTAGTAAGAAGTAGGACACTAAGAACAATTAAAAACTCATGAATGAATATTTTTTCTTTCAATTATCATGCAAAATAAGGAGTAAAGTCTGAATTAGGGTTCTGCTTCAACCCAATATGCCAGTAAGTCTAGAGGATGGTTTTATAGAGAAGGAAATTAAAATTTATTAACTGAATTTGCTTAGTCATGACATCCATGATTATTTCTCATGGGAGATGGAATTATTGCTGGCTAAGGCACTGTAGATTGCCCAAGGCCCCCTCAGCCTACTTTACTGGGGCAGGATGTAAGGCTCTTGGCTGGCCTAGTCCCTCTCTGTGTTCCGGGCTGTCCATCTGCCAATGCCATAGGAAAGGCCCATTATTCATTGACACATGAACCAAGGCCTTGTTGATGTCTGGATACAACCATGTGCCCAGTGTCTAGTCCTTAACTGAGCTTGTTCAACATAGGTGTCCTGAAAGCACTGTCAGTTGTCAGAGCCATAATTTTGGACTGTCTTCTGTCTGAGCCCTTCTCCTTTCATAGTCATCAAAATCCTCATTATTTAAAAGAGAAAAATCCTTGTTTAGTAACTGAATCATATTTTAAAATGTGTGGTCTCTCTGGAATACCTGCCTCTTGTGGAAATGGGCGGGAGAGAGCCATATCCCCTGAACAACAAGTATGAGGACAGAATTGTTCATCACATTAGTTTCTGAAGGCAACTGTAAGTACCACAGTTTTTGCATCTTTGCAGAGATAAAGAACAAAACCCCAAAGTGGGTTATATGCTATTTTCCTTATCTTTTATAGTGATGATCTAATAAAAATAATATTATAATTTGGGAAGCCAGTCTGTATCCAGCTTCCACCATTTTCTAGGATACAGCTTGATGGTCTCTTGGCTGGGATCTGCAGGTATTTCTCATGCATGTTATGGGGCCTATGGAGAGAGAGTGAGAACTAGTTCTTGGTCCTCTAGACAGCACCCCTTGCAGAATGAAACAGACCAAGCTCTAGGTAGACCTGTTTGAAGCAAGCATGGCTCTGGTGTCTTCTAGCATTCCAGTGTCCCCTTAGGGCTATCTATGACTCAGGACTCTCCATTTCACATCCTACGTATCGCTTAAATAAGAGTGTGGAACCTTGTATGTATTTTCTTAATAATCTCATGAGATCAGGGTAGAGACCTTATCTGAGAATCCCTTAGCTACTTGAGAAACAGTAAACTCTTAAGAGATCATCATTGAGTCCATTGGAGATTTCTTAGACAGTAGACTTTTAAGAGATCAGAATGGAGACCTCCCCTGGATTAGAGTTCCCTTAATTCCTAGCCAACTAGGAAACAATGTCTTTTACCTTTGTCTTGGTGATACTTTTGTAAGGCAGTAGAGATTTGACAGAAGTGGAGAAAAACCTGTAAGTTACAATAACGATCTTAACTTCTGCATACTCAGTGCCAATTTACTTACTGGCTCTTGCTTTCTTCTGCTCAGGCCCTCAGGCACATGTTTCTAAATTGCCTGCCTTTCTGTTGAAAAGAGAAATGTGATCAAACTCAACTGAGAAAAGTACTAGGGAGGAGTCCTCCTGTGTTTCTTGAAAGCAGAGGCTTTAGCTTTTTTCTACTAGAATGATATTTTCAAGAGATGAGTTGAAAAATATATGAAATCATAAAGGAGGAATCATGTGACTGACCTACATGATCAAACAAAATCTCCAGAAAATTTATTAGAATCCATATGAGAGACCTACATGATGACCACACTGTTCATCAAATTTGGTCGATCTGTGTGCCTAACTCTCCTGATGAACAAAAATGACCACCAAACATGGTGGAATCCTGGGCCTGACTGATGTCATGAAGTACAATAGCCTCCAAATATGGCATAATGGTGGTCAGGGGGAAGGAAACAAGGCACTGAAGAAGTGACTCACTAATGATAACCAGAGACAGAAGCCCAGCTACGACAAAAGCCGGTTAGACTCTGAATACAAAATAGGGTAAACTGAAGCATAAGACTGAGTAACCAATAGCTATTGTTCCCCACAAAGTGAGAAGGCAGAGTAAAGTGTCATAGAGAACAGACACGTGAGGACACAAAATACACATAAAACTCAAAGTCACACAGTTGGAAACTCAATGACCTGTTCTGCAGCTTGGTTAGAAGAGGCAACCCAGCAGCTCACCACAGACTTGTATTCACAATGGGTGTCCAAAAATGGGGAAGAAACAAAGGGAGAGATAAGCCTGAGGCCAACCAGTGGGCTCCTTGGCCTGGGAAAACAGAGACCATGTACTTTCCTTCCCCCCGTCCCACATGATAGTGCACATTAAAGATCTCTTCCCCAAACCATGAGAAATCTTTCTAAGTTTTTAGTTTCCACTTATTTTTACCTATCAATTTCTCTGGCCTCTTCACTACCACCACAAAGGATTTGAGCCCACTGGTGAACGGAAGTTCTTTCTGGAAGAGGAAGAGCAGTGTTAGAGTTTACAAGGGGAGAGAGAAAGGTATCACTTGTTTCAGGAAATTACCAGGCAGTAAGGAATGCCTTCTATGAAGAAGGAATCAATCCTTCCAAAATTTGGGGTAGGGAGACAGCTCAGCAGTCTAAGCACCTGTCCAACAAGTGCAAGGATGAGGTTCGATCCCCAGTATCTCATATTATACTGGCCTGGGACCTGGGACACACTGTACTGGACTCTGAAATGGTGTGGGGGCACACACCTCTAATCCCAGGGATGGGGAGGCTGAGACAGGCGGATCAGTAGGAATTTGAGCTGCATAGTGAGACCCTGTACTAAATAAATAAATATAATTTTTTTTAAAAAAATTAAAAGTCCTTCTAAAATTTTATACTTAATGAAATGGAACATGAAAAACCACTATGCCCCAAAATACACATGCATGATGGCCACATTAGAAGACAGAAGCAATGAAAGTACTCTTGCACGAAAATAAATCAGGTGGAAGAGGTTATAAACTCAGCCTCCAAGAAAAGAATAGGTGATACTGTCATGATTAAAGATTACAAATGATGTGGATGATTGAGAACCAGGAATTTATTTCCTACATAGGACACAAACAGCAATAAACAAATAGTAAATATCATAATGAAACTCTTTTATTCATGAATTAGGACTAGAAAATCTAGTAAAAAAACTGATCATAGAGTTTAGAACTGAACTATCCATTTGTATGTGAATCAAATAATTCACAAGGTTTATAAATCATTAAACATAGCTCTGTATGAGAGTTTAAAAATATTTAGTATGTATAGGTACTGTGATTCCAGTTTAAAAAAGCAAACAAAATTCATCTCAAATAAGAGGTATAGAATATAGACAGATAAGGGCTGGCCAAATATCTCAGCAGATTAAAGCACATGCAAGTAGGTACAGGAGCCGGGGGTTTGATCCTTGGGCCTGCCGTGCCAGCCCCACCTCCAAGGTACACTGAGATGGCAATTGAGGCTGAGATTGGTGGCTTGCACCTATAATCCCAGCTCTTGGGAGGCTGTAAACAGGAGGATCACTACGAGTTTCAATCTAGTACTGAGACCCTGAAGATCTTTTAGACCCTTCCCTAAAATACAAAAAAAGAAAGAAAAGCATATAGATAGATAGATGAAAAACTATACAAGAATGATTCATAAAATTTACAAGATTATCTTAGTCACCATTAGCTGATAATGACTAAACACACACACACACACACACACACACACACACACACACAAATACACAGAGATAGAGAAAATCACATTTACTTTATTTAATAGATAAAATAGAAATATCTTACTAAAATAAATAAAAACTTCAGTAAAAGTAAAGAGGGTATTAAAACTAAATATATTTGCATAAGAATAGAACAAATGAAGTGTAAGTTTTAAAAAATCCTTAACAGAAAATTTTTAAAAATTTACAAATGAGATAATTGTTGAAATTTAAAACATGGAATTAATCACACTGAATAAATAGTTTAATTTAGACCATTTATATTTCAAAAGAAAAATAAAGATTACAACGTTAAGTCTGGGCCTGAACATCACATTTCCTGGCTAAAACCTCCTGAGTGATCTTTTCCAGGCACAATCACAGGCAATTATGAATGCCTTTTGGGGACTAGAATGGGTTTTCTCCTGCAGCTTTAAGAAAATTAATTTTCCAATAGGGTTCTCAAGTCTCTAATAGGATTGCAGTCCTGGCCAGCACTATGATTTTAGGTTGGCAAGTAACCCAGAAAATACCTGATTTCACTACCCAGTGCAGCTATCATGTAACAATCAGGGATTTTTTTTTTTTGTACCAGTGATTGAAATCAGGACTTTATGCTGCTGAGCTATCTCCCTAAGATTAGAGTTTCTAATCTAATAAAAAAAAAAGTGGCAAGTTGTTATGAAGCGATGACAAAAGATTAACATTTTTTTCTTTTTTTATTTACCTCGCCCAAAATTTATATGTAAATATTTTGATCTGTAATTTAAACTTCATAGAGGTATGCTTTTCTTTTATATATTTTTGGAAGCAAAATCTTTTCCATTTAGGGTATTCAGCTGTTTAATTTATTAACAGATGATTAAGTTAGTTAGAAAAAACTTAGATAAGCACATTTGAGTAAGAATCATCTTTGGACATGTTTAATTTATATTCCTCTAACTCACATAACACCAGTACAAATGTAATTATATGTAAATATATATAAATGTTTACATAACTAGGAATATAGCACAGATTGCAAAGCCTTGAATAATTTATATTTTCACATATTTAAACAACCTCGTCTATCTAGAATAGCTAGAATATATCTAACTAGCTTATAATTTATAATTATTTTGTGAATTCTTGTATTAAATTTGTTAATGTTTTGCTGAAGCTTTTCTTTATGTTTGTAATGACATTTGTCTGTCTTTTCTTTATAAAACCTTCATCCTCTCTTGCTTGTTGAGTAGTGTAGGTCTCATGAAATGAGTTGAGACATATAATTGATACCTCAAATGTTAAAGTTCAACAGCAAACCTACTTGGACCTACTTTTCTTTTTTTATTGATGAAATTTCATTAACAGAAACAGGCTTATTTAAAATTGTTTATCCTCATGTGAGTTTAGAATGACATGATTAAATTATTCTACTGTATCAAAAGTTTCAATCTGTGATGACAGTTCATAATGTACCTTCATTGTTCTTTCAGTATACATGATAGCAATAGTGACAGTCATTCGTTTCTATTAAAAATTCTCATTTTTTTCTTATTTTGCATGACTGACATTTACCAATGTTATCGTTCTTTATAGTGAACCAGTTTTGCTTTGTTGATTTTCTCTGTTCATTTCCTACATTCAATTCCACTGATGTTACTCTACTTGTTGTTATTTTTTCCTCTTATTTACTTTAAAATTTATTTGATCTTAGTATCCTAGAATCTCACATATGAAACTTAGATTACTGATTATTTTTTAAATCACAAATTCAAATCATACCTAAAAATTTAGAAAATAACTATAGAAAAATTAAATTATTCTTAGACCATAGATATTAGCTTTGGAATTTAAATAAAATCTTGCTAATATAATCTTAGCTTACTAGTATTTGAATGTATAGTTGCTGGGGCTGAGGAGATAGTTCAGCAGCACAAGCACCTGCTTGGAAGCACAAGGTCCTGCGTTTGATTCCTGGTATTAAAAAAATAAATGTTTAGGTGCTGAAAAGAAACTTGAAAGAACTGGTTCAATAAATATATCTAATGCAAAAAATGTAATCACTGTTTCAACGAATATGTTTAGTGTAGTGAATGGAATAGAATAGAAATCACAATTACATATATTTTTTGCCAAAATTATCAACAGATAATTGGCTTTTGACTTCTGCTAGAAATCTGCTGCACAATCTTATAAATGGCTCCCAATTTCAAAATTTGTGATACCGATGAGTGAATTTTCAATATTAAAACACATATTTAAGTCTCTCTACATTTAATGAAGATTAGATGTGTTCTCGAATAGGTTTTTACAATTTTCCAGTAAATTATTGTTTTATAAAGGTCTTAAAGTTTATCAATGTGTACTTATTATTCTTACTATGCAAATGTTTTTATCCTACTTTGAGGTTATGATATTCTTTATTGAATTAAGATCTATCATTTACTTTGGGATTTGTTTGCCATCACTGAAGGAAAACATGATTTTTCTGTTAGTTGCCTGGCATGAATGGCAATTGATCAATTTCCCATCTCTGTCTATTGGTATATGATAACTCCATTTATATTTATACGAAGACTTTAAGCCTTCTCAAATTTAATCTAGAATTATGTTACAGATGTCTCAAGCTCATTACAGTGTTATGAGGTGATTTTGTCTTCAGGTACACTTTGATATTATGTGTACCTTAAGAAGCAATCCAGCATAAGCCTTCTGTTTATGTCACTAGAACACAAAGCGTTGTTATATATCATGGGTACTGTTAATTATACTGCTGTGCTAAGCATCATTAAATCTCAAAATGCTCAAAGGCATGTCAGGAGGATTTGTTTTTAGTTAAGCTAAACTATTTTTAAGACTCTGATTTTATTGAACAGCACATGTGACAACTGAGAATTGTGAAATATATCACCGCTTTCTCAGTGTTGGTTGAAAATAATATAACGGCAAGTTCAATTTTCAATCAAAATTTAACTCCTTTTAACCAGCAAGAAATTAACAAATTCAAGAAATTTAACCAGCAAGAATTTCAACTTCTACAATTTTCCCTGCAGTTTAGTTAAAGATACATCCACTATTACTCCACGCCAAATCTGAGTAATGTACAATGTCTAACAGACACAAAGACAAAATCTCTACCAAAATATTTTTGTGACTTAAATTGCCAAATCATGTGAAAAATCAATTACAATGCAAGAGACTAAAATAATTGCTGAAAATCTATACATTGGGACTTCTACTTAAGTACTAGTAAAATGAAAAGAGATATGGTTTTTCATGTGGGATGCATTAAATTGAGAGAAATATCTGATGTAAAGCATTTGTTTGCCAAAAAATATAAAAAGAACATAGAAAGGATAGTGTTAGTTTAACATGTTTGACTATGAGTGAGGAAAAACTCCACATTAGAAATTATTATTAAGAGGATGGTCCACCACTCTTACGTTATAGATAATGATAAATTGATAGATACTGAGAAACAGAGATACATAGACATTGATCAGCTCTGTTAACCTGATCCAAATCAGACAAAACACACTTTATAACTTTTGTACTGTGTACAATATCCAAAACCTAAAATTTAAAGAAAAATATTGATTTTGCCAAAAATATGAGATTTCATCCACGATCAGCTGGATCTAAAGCAGAAGTAGCTTAACAGAAGGATATGGCAGAGAGAAGTTTACCTCATAGTCATGAGGAAATAAGGCAGAAAAACAGTGCCAGGGAGGTGGGGCTGAGGGAACAGCTATAGACTCCAGGGCAAGCATCCCTGCCCCACACATACAACCCCCAGATGTGCTGCATTAACCTTCCGAGCTGATATGGAAGCTAGTCCTAACCGACCCATAGCAATGCTTGTCAATTCTATAGCTAATATCTCTCTTTAAACCCTATTTAATGTCCAAACAAACACAATAGCAAGTTCATCCTGCCATATTAACAGTCCTTATGCAAGTAGAAATGTAACAGTCCTTTCTCTAAAGTCTCAACAGTTCTAAATTTTCTGCATGTCTAAGTAACTTTATTTTGAGACCCTGAGCAAAGTCATCAAACGTGTGGCTCATAATCCAAGGTTATGGGATTACGGCACAGGCCAAGCAATTCTTTAATGGAGGAATAGTAGACAGAAATAAATTCAAGTCAGAGAAGGATCAAAACCTAACATAACCAACATTCATCCTGGAGCTCTCTGTAGCTGGCTGCTGGGGCATACAGTGATAGAAACTGTGTGCAGAAGGAATTGGACAGCCCATTTCTATGATCTTGCCAAGTGCAGCTCATGTGGTCATGCTTAGGCTGGCTCCACTCAGAGCCTGAAGATTTTCTCTTCAGATGCTCAATTTTCCTGGAATGTACAATTTCCTAACATCTCTACTGAGCCTTTGGATCTAGTCCTACAACTATAATCATTGCCTTCTTGTAACCTCCTTCCCTCATCTACAAGACCTTTCTTTTAAATCTGTGTGGCACCCCTCATTAATCCACAGCTCTTTGATTCCCATGTCTGTCAAACAGGCATAGAAAGAATGAAACTGAAGTCTGCTCTGAGCAGGAGTAGCTAGGCCTCTTTTGGAGCATTGTTGGGTCAGCTTTTGAATGCTTGGATTTCTGAGAGAAGGGAAATAGATATCTGAAACTAGGTTTCCAAAATGCTCCACCTCCAGATTGCTAAATTTAATGAGTAGCTTACATTTGAGCCCTTGAACCTCCAAATACTGGGTGTTATTAATTTATAGAATGTCCTCAAGAAATCTATATTTTGTACAATATATAATCTATACATCTTTATTTTGTGCTTTAGCCTTTCTCTCTGACACAATTCAATAACTCTGCTTTCCTGTTGTAATGAATTAAGTAGATTTATTTGCAACATTCCCCAAGACTCTGTCCTTATGGTGCCCAGAACACCTACTTGTGTGCTCCATCATCCTACCAGGATTATTTCAAAGCCAGTCAAAATAACACTTCACTGTAAAAGCTACAGTTTACATTCCTTTAAAACCCGATTTTCTTAAATTTTACATCTAGTATGCTAAAAAGTAATGGTGTAGGTACAAATTTTTCACAACACATTGGAATTACTCTTAGTGTCCTTTGACAAGAAAAAGTAATGCAGGATTTTATACTTTAATGCAATATAGTGGATAATCTCCAAAATTTGTAATTAAATTAGTAGGTACTTTTTGTTTTGCTTTTTTATTATCTAAAGAGAATACAAAAAGTAAATAAATAAATAAATAAATAAATAAATAGCCTTAGAAACAATATGTGGACAATTTACATGACCTTTCTACTTCAAATTTGCACATAGGCTACAGTGGATATTCATTTTTCCCATTTGCCCATTGTGGTTGTTGACTGTGTCCAGCTAAGTAACAATTGCCAAACTAAACTGGATCAGCACAGTTCTGAGTAAGCAAGGGAACTTACTGAAGAGAGATACCCAGCCAGGGTGAATTGTTGTCTGAATGTTGTAAGTAGGAAATGATAAATTGTTGACCTTGACTTCCACTACAGCCAAAAAAGGTACAAAAACTACAAGGCCTATGTGAATTTTGGGGGCAACACATTCCTCACTTAGGGTTTTACTCCAGCCCATTTACCCATTGACTCAGCTGATAATTTTGAAAGAGTCCCCAACATGAAAAGTCTCTGTAACAAGTTCACATTACTGAAGGATGCTCTACCATTGAAGCATGTAATCCATCAGATCCAATGGGACTCAGCAGAATAGAACTTTAACAATTAAGTGGATAGAATAATTTGTACTGTAGTTAGTGGTCAACCTCTTCCTTCAGACATCCTGTCATTGCCCAGTGAACTCATGAACAGTGTCATGGGTGTTATTCAGATGCTTTGCAACTTTGACTCTCACTACCAAGGCTGTTCTTACTTCAGACACTGCTGAATGCCCAAAATGCTGGATGCAGAGAACAACAGAGTTTCCAATATGTCACTGAGGTGATCAACCTGTCCCTAGTTGGCAGACTGATTATATTGAACTGTAACCATGATTGATGACTCTGTGGTTTATTTTTACTGGCCTAGCTTATGTATTTGCAATTACTGTCCCTGCATATAATGCTTCTTCCTAAACTATTATCTATGAATTCATGGAATTTCTTAAAAACCATCATGGAATTCCACATAACATTGTCTCTAATCAAGCAATACATTATACAGCCAAAAAAGTGAGACAATCAGGTCATGGTCATGGAATTCATTGATCTTACCATGTTCCTTACCATCCAGAAGTGACTGCGTTGGTAAAAAGGTGGAATGATTTTCTAAAGACACAGGCGCAGTGCCAGCTAGGTGGCAGTAGATTTCAGAGCTGAAGTCCGGTTCACCAAAAAGTTGTTTATGGCTTGAATCATTGTCTCTTCTATGGTATTGTGTCTTTAATACCGAGGGCTCACAAGTCCGGGAATAAAGATGTAAAAGTGGGCATGCAGTCACTCAACATTTGCCCTAGAATCCAGTAGTAAAATGTTTGCATCC
>NDGN011138068.1:0-17238 GCA_002564285.1 Tympanoctomys barrerae | reverse complement strand
ATAGTGCTATCTTCATATGCTTTTATTCTGCAGGGTATCTTTGTATCATGTTTTTTAAACTTAACTTTTGTAAGTCTAACATTACAGATTGGGTCACCTTTATAAAAACACTATTTTTGGAAAGTACCTGAGAAAGACTATAGGTTGCCTATGGTGAGAAATGGTGTGCTTTTATGAATGCATTAAATAAACTGAATCAAACACAAAGAAAATAATAAATTAAAATTCATAAATAATGCCTTATTCTCTGAAAATCCAATCCCTTCCCTTAGAAATAAATCAAGCTAAAATTATTGACAACTTCCTCTTAAGTTTCTGAATATCACAAATATAAATGCATAGCCAGAAACTTATTTAGTTCTAATTGACCTTAGGTTTTAACTATTCCTCATTTTTCATCAAAAAGAATCCACAGTGAATCATAACGAATTAAATCTTCCTCACAGGTTCTTATTTAAAATGAAACTTACAATCTACCAGTATAGAGAAAACTGTTAATGTATGTCAGGATACCAGAGTTAAAATTGCATTTTTAAACTCATAGACAAGGAAGGCTTAAAATGGCAGAGTGCATCCTCCAAAACTCTTAATCATAAATTGCTTGGCTCATAACTTTGCAAAAATAAGAAGGAATTGCTTTAAGAAAAATACTGTATCTCTTCCCTGTGGCTCATTTATCCCCCTAATTCTACCTGGATTGGAGCTTTAATGCACTCCGGGAATAGCACTGAACAATCTAAAACAGATGTGGAAAGCTCAATGTAAAAGGGACAGATTAATGGTTATTTATGAAAGATTGGAAATCCTCCCAAATTACAATGCCCTGAACACTTTTAGCGTATGCATGGTGGTGCTGCGGAGATTACTAGGCAACTTATCACACACAGCTAATGTTCAAAGCCATTGTCACCCTGCCCCATCCTCCTCCTCTGTCAGAAATACAGTTTGAGCACTGGAAAGGGGAAGACATCAGTGCATTATGGGAAAACAGGCAACTACACAAAATAATGAGACTGGGTGTCAACATGGTTGAGCAGATGGATGGACAGATTCAAACATTGTTTTTAGAATGTTCTGGTAAGTTTTGATGATCACATAGTGAAATGAAAGGTCTGGGCAAGCAGTGATGATCAGAAGGCCCAGTCTAAATCTGGTCTTTGGTAAGGAGAGACTCATGCTATTAGCCACAGCCACACCAGTCACGGTCATCCGTGAGATGCACGTCCAGCTGCACTCTCGAGAAACACAGAAAGGCCTCGTCATAGGCATACTCTACCAGAAGTGCGCATGCTCTTCCTAGCTATGCTCTAAGAGGTGATACAACCTTGGGCAGCTCTCAATGACAACACAGGAGGAACGACAGCGAGCTCAGCCACACACACCGCACCAAGTTGTCACAAGGTCTGGAGGGCTTACAGGTAAAGGAGAGCACTCTACAAATGCCAAGTACTTGTTTTCTATTTTATCTATGATATTGCTCTTCAATTATTTTCAACTGATTCTTTTATTTTTTAAATACTATTTGTTCTACCCATGTGCTATGAAATGCCTAATCCTGTGTATTATATCTAATCTTGTGTATGATGCCTAATCTTGTCACTCCTCTTATATTTAGGAAAACTAAGCCATAAGTAACACATATTTTTCATGTCAGCTTTACTTGAACAGAAAACATTAGAGTCCATTTCTTTACTCAGACCTTCTTGCAAGTACCTATGCTCACTGTTGCATCATTAACGGCCCCCTGCATAGCGATTAAGGTATACATCTTCCAGCCTGTGGAGACCTGGGAAGCTGCTCAAGTGTAATTCCATACAGTCATGCTACATGCTGACCACAGTGAATTCCCAAGTGTTCTGCACACAAACAAGACAATGAACTGTATGCTTTTCTGGGCTTTTCTTATTTCTTGGTCAACAGAGGGCAGGACCCTTACCTTCAGTCCGATCTTTAAAGAGTATAACTGGTTCAAAAGTTGCTTGACATTACTATTTTTGTATAGTTCTCTTATAGTTAAACTGCGGTCACAGACTGTCACGGTGGGGACCAAAACTCCTCCAGAAGGATCTCACGTGCATCGGTGGGCTCCTGGAAGGCACTGGATCTGGATCCCGGGGCAGAAACTTCACTCTGGGCTACACACACTGAGGAGTGAAGAGCTGCATATGCTGCCAGGAGGGGGGCTGGCTGGAGCAGTTGCGGGTGGTGGGAGGCCTGATGCTGAGGGGTGCAGCCTGTCCTCAGCCCCTTCCTCTGGCTCTGCTTTGTGGCTGCAGTCTGGGTGAGGAGCGTTCCCGCCATGGTGCTCCCCCTTGAAGACGCTGAGCACAAAGGCAGGAAACCATGAGCCAGAGCAGACACCCTGCACTCTAACCTGCATCTGTCAGATACTTTGTCTCAGTGTGGTAACACATAGACTTAGAATCCCAAATAACTCCACAAAACTTGCACTCTGGCCCAGGAACTTCAAAATAAAATCTATCCCAGTTTGCATGGATTTATAATTGCACCAATTCATCAAATTATATGACAAAGACCTCCGTTGTATGTGATAGTTGTTCTAATTCATATGAAATTGTGTTTACTATGTCTCTCAATTTTGGCAGACGCAATGTTACAACATCCTTAAAATTAAAACTTGTGAAATGTACATGGAGAAAAAAACCACCAAAAAGTTATAAATTGTATTTCCACAGTTATTAGATATGATGTAACACTAGAATGCGATTTTTCAGAGTATTTTTCCTGCTGTTCAGAAGTTTCTTTAGTGAGGTTACTGGATGTTGCTTTCCAGCATGAAAGGTAATTCTCTCGGGCCGGCCAAATAGCTCAGTGGATTAAAGTGCCTGCAAGCAGGCGCAGGGAACTGAGTGTGGTGGTACGTGCCTACAATCCCACTTCTCGGGAGACTGTAAACAGGCGGTTCACTAGGAGTCCCATCTAGTAGTGAGACTCCGAACACCCTGTTGATCCTTCCTTAAAATACAAAAAAGAATAAATAAATGAAATGTAATTCTCTCACTAGAAGTATCTTAAGGCTTTCTCTCTAAAGTGCCAGTGGGTAAGAAGCATATGATGCAATTCTGACACATAATGAAATTAACAGGAGAGAGGAATAATCAGCAAGCAAAAAACCCAGCCTATATATATAGAGAAGCCAAATCACAAGCAGTTACTCAATACAAAATCTGGAAAAAGTAGCAGAGTTAGACCATACTTTGGAAAAGGACCTATTTGGGATGAAGCCATTCAACCTAAAAAAATAATCTCGGCTTTACCAAAGGACTAAAGAAATTTGTTTCTAATCCTGCAAGATAACAAATGTTTTTCTACCCTTATTGATTTTAATCATAAATAATCACAAAGAGTATTCGTGGGCCAGCCAAATAGCTCAGTGGATTAAAGTACCTGCAAGCAGGTACAGGAGCTGGGGATTTAATCCCCAGGCCTGCTGAGCTGGCCCTAACCATGGAGCATGCTGAGACGGCGATTAAGACTGGGTGTGGTGGCACATGTCTGTAATCCCAGCACTTGGGAGGCTGTAAACAGAGAATCACTACAAGTCCAATCTAGTAGTAAGACTCTGAATACCCTGCAGACCCTGCCCTAAAATAAAAAAGGGAGTATTCTGTGTAACAGTGTTACATACGTTAGTCATTCAATGCCAGACATAGACATTTTTAAAGAATGTTACCTTCTATACTACAATAGTTAGCACTATAGTGAAAATTCACTACCTTCTTTTACAGGTAAATGGATGCAACTAGAGGCCATACTCATAAGCGCAACAAACCAGACCCACACGTGTGAACAGTGTACAGTCTTCCTAGTACAAGAACCTGAAAGAGTAAATAAAATCTGAATGGTGCAATAGATCTGTGAAAGAGAAAGAAACTGTTCTAAGGAAGGGACAATAGGGATGATGGAAAGGACAAAAGAAAGGAAGGCAAAAAGAAATATATATGTATACACACAGGACAGCGTGGACAATGGTACTGCTGATCTCTGCTGTCTACTGAAAGGAGTAGGTAATGCTTTTTCTCTCTCTCCTTTTTAATTTTTAATAATTTGACCAATTTTGCATGCTTATAGCTGGTAATCTGAGCAACTAATTTGAAGACAATAATATGCAATATAACAACCACTGTTGAATTCCTGTAATTTTGTTTCGTGAAATTCTGTATCATCTCTAATATTTTTTACTATTTTTTTTTTCTCTTTAAAAATAGAAAAAAAAATCTAGAGAAAGAAAATTCACTGCGCTCATTATATGTATAAGACATTGTGCTGGGTAAGAAAGGAAAAAAAGAGGGTGGGCAAGATAGCTCAGTAGCCTAAGCGCCTGCTTAGACATGCACAGGGACCGGGGCTCAATCCCTGACACACACGCCACGCTGGACGGCTGAGCTGGCCACTGAGTTTGGGCATGGTGGCGCGCACCTGTAATCCCAGGGCTTAGGAGGCTGAAAGCAGGACACTCACTACAAGTCTGATCTACATAGTGAGACCCTGTAGACCCTATAGACTCTGTCCTAAGTACCTATAAAAAAAGAGAAAGAAAGAAAGAAAGAAAAAAGAAAGGAAAGAAGGAATAGACACGACCATTGCTTTTAAGGCTCTCAAGCAGATAATGTCATTTGTTAATTAGCTTTTCCTTACTTTCGCTTCGTTGCCAAGGATTTTCATGGAATTTCACATGGGTGCAAACCCCTGAAGTAGAAATGTGCTGCTGTTAAAGTCACGGCCATAGGACAGCAATGGCAACCCTTTTAAAGCCCAAGTGCCCAAACTACAACCCAAACCCTCTTACTAATCACAAACACTGGCCCTACAATGAAACCCAAATACTGAAGTTTTAGCGACTTGGCTAAAGTCAAGGTGACATGACTTGGGGTGACTCTGCTCGGGGCTCCCACGCGCACCATAGCACCCCCCTCCCCCGCAGGTTCTCGTGGCTGGCCTGGTGCTAGATTTCTGAGCAAATCACTTAGCCCTTCTTGGCTTCAACATCTTCAGCCACAAAACAAGAAACACCGACCCAGAGGTTTGTAGTGTCTGCTTACCACAAAGTTCTTTTTGTTTATCTGAGCACCTTCTCCAAGTCTTTATAGTTTCTTGTCAAGGTATTGCTGGTCAGGAAGTATCGGATCCACAAGTTCTTAATTAGGGATGGTACGTGTCGGTAATTTGATTCGATAGCATTTATTGATAGATAATAAAGATTATTATCTATAGATAATAAAGATAGATAATAAAGATAATAATAATTTCAGTGCTCTCAAGACTTTCATTTTAACTCAAGGTGAAGTGCTTTTTCCAAGCTACACAGGATTGGCTACTTAGGAATTAGAAATACTCATTCCTCAAGGATTTGGATTGTCGAGAATAAGTACCACTTAATATATGTTATCATGTTATGAATTATTTGCCCCAAAGTCTTAAGGACACGTACAGGCCTTAGCAAACTCACTGGGATCGCAACCAGTGCTCATGCCGGACACAGCTCCAGGCTCAGGGCCTGCCGATGGGACTCGGCCGCTGACACAAACTTTTAGTCTTTTTTGCTGGAAGGGAGCTTATGGTAATACAATAACTGAAGGAAAAAGCCAACAGAATTTCTCAGATGCTTCCTTTTACAACACTGCCACTCTTTTTTATTTTTTTTTAATTTTTTTGTGGAATTGGGGTTTGAACTCAGGCCACTGAGCTTGCCAGGGAAGCGCTTATTCTACTGGGCCTTCTCCCCGGGCCAACGCTGTCACTCTTATACCCCAGAAAGGAAGCAAATTTCTCCTCATGGCAATATGCTCATCTAAATCCCCGACAACCTACACTTTGCCCTGTGCCAGATATTGGAAACATACCAGTGAGGAATATTAACTCCAAGTGCGTACCTTGAGAGCTAGCAATTGGCACCTCACCCACTTTGTCAGGTCTGCCAATTCCCTTAACACAGCCGGTACTTGGAAACGATCCTTCGCACTCAGCTTTATCTGTTCAATCAAAGCCAGGCAATTACCCGGGCAAAGCGCGGCTCACGGGCCTTTCCGAATATCTATGATCTTCCGTAATCATCACTCGCAGGACCTCCGTCCTTCTCCTGCGGCCCCACACAGTCTTTTTCTCCTTTCCTGTAACAAGGAACCCTGAGGCTTAAAATGCTCACTGTCTTGTAGCAATAAAGGGCGTGTGCCTACGAGATGTACTAACACCAACTAGGCCTGCGCACCTACGCGGCTCACGCAGCTTCCTGGCCTCACACTCGCAATTTCAGTTCCGCTCGGCTTCTCCGGATCCACACAAGGGACCGGCCAATCCACCGCAGAGCCGAGAGGCAGCTGGGAGGCTAAGCCGAGGCGCACTGAGGCGCACCTGAACCCACACCCCGGCACAAGAAGGCACCACTGACGGGGTGAGAGCCAGGTTTGCAGACTCCAAGGAAAAGTATCCTCCTTGTGGGAATTTGAATAGAGAAAAGCCTGAAACAGTTCCCAGAGATTTTGACTCTGAGTATTTGAAATGCCAAAGCAATGATATTTTCTTGCTTGTTGTTAAAAACTAGTTTTTTCTTTCTTTCATTTTAACATACCTTTAACGTCTTTGTTTCCCTCTGATTACAAGGCTATCAGACACATTATTTTTATTTATTGTATTTATTTTTAATGTATTTGGTTGTTACAGGGTCTCATTACTCCGCTCAGACTCCTGGTGCTCCTCCTGCTTTCAGCCTCCCCAGCTCTGGGATTCAGCTCTGGGATTACAGGCGTGCGCCACTAGACCTGGACTCCGGCCGCTCAGCCCGCACTGGGGGTGGGGCTTGCACCACGGTCCCTGCTCTTGTCTAAGTAGGTAGTTTAGTCCGCAATGCTATCTCGCTGGCCAGGTACTTGGTTGATTGATTGATTGATTCTGTATTTAGTACAGGGTCTATAGGGTCTCACTACATAGATCAGATTCGCAGTGATCCTCCTGTGTTCAGCCCCCCAAGTGCTGGGATTACAGGCGTGCACCACCACACCCAGCCTCAACTGCCATCTCAGCGCGCCCTGGGGATGGGGCTGGCATGGCACGCCAGGGGTCTGGCCACTGTGCTCTGCCTAAGAAGGCTTTTCAGTCCACTGAGCTCTCTGGCCAGCCCTTTGATTTTTAGATAGAGAGAAAATAAAGTTTGAGAAAATTCAATTGGAACTAATATTTGTGCGTGGTGTAGAAAGGATCAGAAAGTCTCTTCCTAACTAGGGTAAGGACAGCCTCGGCAGTGACGGCCTTCTGGAACACAAGGCGGGTAAAGATTCCAGCAGGCCGCCCCCAGCCCTCAGCGAGGGGCTGTGCTGCAGGCAAAGAGCAGGTGGCACCGGTCCCCAGGCAGCGCTGGCTTCTGGGCCGCTGCCCTCGCCTCCTTCTCCTCTCCCCCTGAGGCACCACGCGTTCCTCCTCCAGAGCCGCTCTGGAGCCTCACAACTTACGTGTATTCACATCAACTATTTCCTCAGATTTATCATTTTCAGTGTCCTGAATAGTTATGAGGCTAAAAGTTTAATCTCTGATTAAAGAAATTTCAAGCATTCGGTATGGGAGTTGGGAAGGCACTGTGGCAGGTCCGCTTCGCCCTTCACATTAAAGTCTGCAGTGAGGCCAAGCGTAGGGGTGCGCGCCTGTAATCCCTGCACTCGTGAGGAGGAGACAGGAGGACCCCGGGGGCCTCAGGCCAGCCTGGGCCACGCTGCAGGCCCCTTTCTCAAAATCAAACAAAACCTCTAAAAATAGGAAGATGAAATTTTAAAAAAACAGATAATCATTTTCTCACTTCTGGAAAAACTTTTAAATTACAAATGATTATCAGAAATATACTTTCAGCATTTTAAGATTTTTCTTTCAGATATACTCCCCATGATTCTCACGAGATTTCTGAGAATCACTTACAAATTAAAATTCCCATTTCATCGATAAGGAATACGAGGATACAATACTAAACAGCCTTTAGACTATTCTGAGAAAACAAACACAAAGTTAAATCAGCCAAGATGAATGAAAAATTTAATGGTCTTTCAAACACTGAAGAGTGTGATTTGAGTTAATAAACAATGAAGCAGAAAACTTAAAAATAGCACATTATGGAAATAGCCTCTCTAGTTATTCATTCTAGACTGAATGCCAACTTTGTCCTGCACCCAGAGACAAAGAGCTGAGATTCTTCCAAGCCTGGAGAGCGCCATGCAGGCAGGAAGAGGGACCAGGACTCCTCTGGGACCAGGATGCTAGCGCCATGATAGAAACCCTTCAGCTCAGAGAAGATGCCAGAGAAGGTGACCACCACACTGAGCACTGCTGGTAAAGAAGGTTTTTAGCTGAGAGGAGACGGGGCAGAAGAGAAAAGGCGGGCAGAAGATAAGTACCCATCAGCACCTCAAGGTCTGAGCAAACCTGTCTCCTATGAAGAAGATTAAAGTCCCCCTCGTCAATGAGATTTTTTTTCTTTCCTTTCTTTAGCTTAAAATGAGAAAAATATATACCTGTGGAAAAAAAAAGATTCTGACAGGATAAACTGAGACAAGACCTGGCTGACGGCAGCGTGTTCTCTACACAAGGCCTGGTGGCTGCGGGAAGGTAGCAGGAAGCTCGGCACTTGCCGCTAAAGACCTAGAAGAGTGAGCCACCCCAGGAGCCCTGCTTCTGCCTCGGGTGACAGGGAGCACCTCCCAAGCCCCGAGGGCATCCTAAATTCTAAGCTCCTCGACTTTCTGGTCTTTTATTCTTTTTTGTACAGCTGTCCCTCTCAGATAAAAACTTGGAAAAAATGTAGAGTACAATCTTATCCATAAAGTGATGTTTTTTGCTTCCAGATTTTTCTACCAAAAAAGAATTAAACTCCCTTTTCAATATGACTTATTTAGAAGTGATAAAAAATAAAACAACTCTCCTAAAGCAAAAATAGGATTGCCAAACACACAGAACCAAAGTGCATCTTGAGAACAGACTGTGGAAGAGAGTAACTTTAGTTTTACAACTACAATTCTTTACAATCACAGTTCTAAACAAAGGTAACGTGACTTTCCATTTACCCTCTTCATGGAGATCTCTGTGAATTAATCAAAATGTGTGTAAAAGCATTTTCACTCCTCACAATAAAGATCATGTAGCCGCATGATTTGTGACTGAGAAGTATCATAACTATTTTCTAGGGTTGTTTAACTTTCATTGTGGATAAAAAGACCTATATTTTTGGCACTGATTGCAGTTCTCCTGCTTGCAATTGCCTTTTTGTTCCAATTAGGTTGTAAACTTCTCCCAGCGGAATGTGTGGATATTCATAAATGACAATGGGGCAAATAAAAAAAAGCCCATGATAGAGGACACAAGATCCTCCTTCCTTCAGAAGTTTGGTTCTACGGAAAGGGCACATACACAGCATGCCACTGTAACACAAGACTCCAAAGGAGGACTGGCTTCACTTTGCCTTTGCCTATTTCTCTTGCACCTTCTTCTTCTTGGTGATAACCATTATGTTGTCTTTTCTGAGAAAATAAATTTCTCACATGAACAACCTTGTCCGTGAAGCAAGAAGATCCTTCTTGTAGCCAGTAAGCCTTTATCATCCTAACTGTAAGCAGGTTTCTGAAGCCACAGGTTTCTCACCGTTAGATGGCAGGATCAGAACTGTCCCATACATTTTTTCATTTGGAAAAAGCCTTGTCGTCCACCTGCACTAGGAAATGTGCTCTAAACGACCAATTTCCTATTTTGTATTCATTTCTCTTGGAGACAATTTTATAGAGCTTTCAAGGAAAGAGAAAGGAAAAAAGAAGACAAGGAAAAAAGCTGCCAATATGAGCCCCTTCAACGAAAAGACTGAACAAAGTACGTTTTTACAGCTCAATTGACAATTCATTGTTGGAGAGAAGTTACAATGGAGATGCAGATAGCCCGCTCATTTCAATAGCGTTAGAAATTACTGTTGTTATAATAATAATCCAGACTAGACTAATAGCTATTCAAAGAAAGTCTCTGATAGAGGAGGATAATTTGTATTCTCTGGACATAGAATATGTAGAAAACATGACAGTCTTAAAAAAAAAAAAAAAAAACAAACTTGACTTTCTATACTAATGAATGAAGTGACTCCCTTGAAAAAATAAGAAACACTTTCAAAAGTATCACTTCTTACAAATTCCAAAACAGGCCAAGTCATCACTTGACTAATGTAAAACAGTTTTGAAAGTCAAATGCAAAGCCACTGAAACATTCTCTTATGTATTTTGGTGGAATTTACCTATAAGTTAAATACTCTTGATATTGTTAATAATAGGTTTACAAACCTTTTTATTAAAATGTACTTGCGGGCCTCCTCTATCCTGACCCTCCTTTCTTACTGGAGGGTTGTTTTGTTTCTGATCTTTCCAAAATAAATCACAGATAAACACACAGTAGATGTTGTGGAAGTATTTAGGTGGATGGATAGATGAATGAGAGGTACTTTTTAATGAATACTGTGCTGGAGTTCCTTTGTGTATTTTGTTTTAGTCTGTATATAGAGATTGCTGTTACTCTCATCTTGCAAATAATACAATGGAGGCCCCTGGAGTAAGCCATCTGTTTAAGGTTACTTCTCTGGTAGACAGCAGTCAATAATACTTAGCAGAGTAAGCTGTAATTTCCTAAATTCTAGCACAGGAAAGAAAAACACTTCAACTTATTCTTCTGGTGCTGATTATGTGCAATCTCAATAAGAAGGGATGGTGTTGTAGCTTCAGTCTAAGTGTTCCCCCAAAACCTCATGCAGTCATGGGGCGCTTCTGGAGTTTGTGATTGATTACTGTGGTGTGGATGCTGCACCGCCCTGGGGCAGGTTCTCTGCAGCACAATGTAAGGAGGGGAGAGAGGCTTCCTAGCAGCTGCCCCTCCCTTTGCTCTGTTTGCTCTTCCTTGCCTCCATGAAAGGTTGTTCTCTGCCATGTGCTGCTCTGCCTTGGAGCCAGCCGAGTATGGACTGAAACTTCCACTCACTGTAAGCTAAATAACCCTTTCCTTCCTTAAATTTGGGTGTTGGGTATTTTGTCCCAGTAACAAGAGAAGAGTAACTGAGACAGACAAGATCAAAAAGAGATGCTTAACATCTATATTCTCAGAAGCAATTTTAAAAACTCCCAGTGGAAAGTCACACATTTTAAGATATAACCAGGGCCGGGGATATAGCTCAGTGGCACAGCGCCTGCCTGGCAGGTAGTATACAGTCCTGAGTTTGGTTCTGGTACCAAAAAGAAAGATGGTGCTTGCTTCTTTCTTTCTTTTAAAGACAGATACAAACAATTAATGTACATGTTGCCACTCTAAATACATAACTTCAAAGGATTAATCAACATTTTGTTGTTGCTAGACAACAACAAAAAGGAAAGATTTTTGTTCAGAGTTTTTTAAAAATGAAGATCATGCAATGAGGTAAGAGCAGACTCAGCACGGTTTTCTGCAGGCACCTTCTTTATGCCCAGGCTCTGAGGAAGGAAGCATCCTCAGCATGAAAGATCTGGAGGAGTGCGAGATAGGAAGTGCTTTTTAAATAAGAAAAGACAACTACAACAATTCAATACAAAGTTTATGGTTAGTAAATTTTTATTACATCCTAAGTGTTTGAAAGCATACCTTTTATTTGAAAATCATCACAGTCAGTGTATCAAGTTCGTGCAATACCTTATTCTGTGGCAATGTTTAACAAATTGGTTTGCAGTTGATGACCAGAGAGTGAGTTGCAGATGCTGCCACAATGCAGGATCCTTACCAACCAATCACCTAGTTAACGGCACATGATAGACTTGTCTGGCATTCAATACAAACTACGCAGGTCTGTCCAAATGGCTCCTAAGGCCTGGAAATGGCGTTGTCTACTGCTGTAAGGCTCAGCCTAGGGGACTCAGGGAGGGTGGCAAGCATGACGCTGGTCTAGCCTCCCTTAAGAGACACAGCGATCAGCTGACTTGACCAAGGGCATCAGCTGTTCAACTGCACATATATGACTTGAATCTAGGCTTTCCCGCTCTGCCTCTGTTCCTTTCAATACAGAAGAATTTATTAGCCACAAATATTTTTATTGGCTTAGAGGTGCACAGAGGACAATTCAGACTCATGTTATATCCATGTTGAAAACATTGGATGAAGTTTTAACCTGTGTCTGAATATGCCTACTGCCAGCAAAATGAAGAATTCTTTGAAAGGCAGAAGGCCTTGTGTCGAGCCAGACTGGAGTTGATAACTGAAGCATGCAAAGTGTCTGGGTTGTGGAGACAGAACTGGCAGTCACTACATGCTGGCTGATCTGAAATAAATGTGCTAATTGTTCTTTGCTATTCGAAACATTAGCCTTTCTTGTTCCTAACCCTTAGATACCCTGCCCCAATCCAAAACCCATGCACACACAACTTGACATTCATTGGTTCTCACTTCTACTACAATTCCCTTGAGCGCTTTCAAAGCTATTATACCAGAATCTTTGTGTTTGTAGGCAGTTGAAAAAGAAAGGACAATTAATAATGTAGAAAAAATAGGAGGCAATACGGTTTAGTAAAAATAGTACTGGACTGGTTGTCACAGAACCTGAATTATAGACCTACTTTCAGCAAAACGTAGTAGAAGATATAAAAATGAATCTGATAACATTATGAAAAACTACTGAAAGTGCCATCTAAACCTTTGCTAGCAAAAATATAGTCAGTAACATTAAGTTTTACAAATAAAAGGTATCAGGAAATAAAACTGGGAAGGAAAATTAGTTTAAAAAATGTGAGGCCCAATATTCTCTCAGTGTTCAAGCTAAATGTCTTAGACATGCAACAGTGTAAGATTCCCAGAGTCCCGCGGGGCTACTCCCACGGCCTCTGGAGTAGTCTCAAATGGACCTTGGCTTGGGCACGTCTTGCCTATACCAAGATCTCTAGGACCTCATGCTTAGCGCGACTGTCTCTCATCCTGTTCTCTGCAGTTTACCAAGTCCAGTGGCGCTCAGAGCTGCTCAGTCAGCTTCGGCAGTGTTTTCTGTCTGTGGCCCAGTGCTATTCTGGTGGTCTCAAGGGGGCCACCCCTCCTGAAATTCAGTTAGTACAGTCCCCTCTGCTCCTGCTTAAGCTGACCCACGTCCTGCTTTGCTTACTAGAAAGCTGCAGAAGTAGCACTGTCCCAGTTCCAGACATAAAGCTTAAGACGGTCTAGGAGCTTCTATTTTTATACTTCAAGGAGGAAGTGACCAGTAAGAGGCTCAAATCCCCCGAGACCACCATGCTGTGTAGAAAACTCAAGAGTCGCTGAAGCCATCAGCATAGCACACAGTGTCAGGCCAGGGGTAGCCTAGCCTCCAGCTGTGCCAGAAAGGCCATTCTGAACCTTACTGCTGCCCCATCACCCCTGCCAATGACAAGCGATACAGAAGACCCACCTCACCGACCAATGGCATAAATACAACATTCAAACATAAATTTGAGGGAAGTAAAACAAACTTACAAAACTCGGGCTCCTTAATTAGCATAAAGAAACATACCTTCTTACATAGCACAAAACCCCCAATCCCCACCCTCAAAAAAGCAAAACCTTTAGGAGCACAACGTGAGATCAGTCATAAGCAGCATGACCACCGAAGGGGCAGTAGACCGTGGCAGTAGAAAGCCTGGACTTAGGGTCAAGAATTTCTAGATTTGACTCCCTGCGCTGCAAAGACACCACATGACTTCGGACAGGGCCTCAGTTTGCTAACAGAAATTGAAAATAATAATTATTTTATAAAATTTTCCTTCATATCACATAAACTCAACCTTGGACATAAAGCGTATAATGAGTATTGGTTGCTGCTTTTGTTGACATTAGTATAAAAATGAATTTTCTCAATTCTTGCTGATAACAGGGGTAGGGATACAAGGGCAGGTAGGAGAGCAAATTTCACAAAGGGGCTCTAACAGAAGGCCGTGGAGCAGCAGGTAGTGGTGCACAGGAGTAAAGAAGAACGTGCGATGGCAGGTGGCGAGATCTAAAGTCAAGACAAACAGGGAACGACGGGGCTCTGAGCTTCCTCGGTGTCACCACGAGAATCAGGAGAAGCGAATGCAGTGTGGTGGGAAAGATGCTGAAAGGCATCAACAAGATACTACATAATCACCCTGTAGTCATGGACAAATTCTAGAGGTGACAACAGTGAGGTGACTGAAGAGACAGGGTAGAAGGTAATCCAAGATAACATGCAACAGCTGATGAAAGGAGAAATTGGAGACCAGACGTAGAGAAGAATGACTACATGGAGAACAACTTACAAGATGAAAGGAGGACAAGGAGATGAATACGCGTGGCAGAGGAGTGAGGAGGAGGATTACGGCACACAAGACTTTCACCCTGGACTGTAAGAAGATGGATGGGTGGCGTGGATACACCATCCAACAGTCAGGGTCCTGAACACCTGAGCGACACTGTCAATTACTCTTACCTAAGTGATATTTGCAGAATATCCCGCCCCTGGAAAGCAAGTTGAGTTGAATATGCACTGTGTTAAAGCACACAAAACATGCATCATCAGAGAGCATTTTCTGGGCCACAAAAAATTCTAAATAAATTTAAAATGATTCAGCTCATATAAACAGATCTTTATAATGTGGAGTTAAATTAGAAATTAAGAACCCATGAGGAAATAGGTATGTTTGCCTTAATTCAAGTATTGCACAAAATTTAACATGCATGGAAACATCATGTTGCTCCATTAATGTATATTATTCCATTTCCAGGTAAAAGTAAATTTTGAAAAGTGAAGAATAGAAATGTCTAAGTCTTCTCAGAAATGTTTAAAAACTACACACCGTATGTAAGAATAACCTATGTAAGAAGTTGAAAGGGAAATTACAAGGCATTGTGAACTTACAGAAAACAAAAGCACAACATGACAAAATTTTGGTAGGCAGCAATAGTAGTACATTTAGAAATTCATAGTAATATTTACCTGTATTAGAAAAAGAAGGAAAGGGCTGGCCAGATAGCTCAGTGGATGAAAGCACTTGCACAGACAGACGCAGGAACCGGGATTCAATCCCCAGTGTGCCATGCCAGTCCCGCCCCAAGGCACACTGAAAAGGCAATTGAGACTGGACGTAGTGGCGCCTGCCTGTAATCTCAGCACTTGGGAGGCTGTAAACAGGAGGATCACTATGAGTCTGATCTGTGGAGTGAGGCCCTATAGACTCTGTACTAAATACATTTTTTTAAAAAGCTCTATACAGAAAAAGGACAATATCCAAACCACTGAGAAAAAACTTCAAGAAAATAGAAAAAGAAGAATAAATTAAACCCAAGCTAAATAGAAGAAAAGAAGCAATAAGGATCCAGGCAGAAATCAATGCTATAGGGGGGGAAAAAAAAAGAACAGAACCCACCAACCAACAAAACTGATTCCCTGGAAAGATCGATGAAATTCATAGCCATCTCCTCAGAGGCATGCAGGGAGGGGCAGGACGCACAGCACTGCTTCAGGAATGGGAGAGAGAAAAGCACTGCAGATTACAGATAGTAAAACGGTAACGAAGGACTGTGATGAACAACTTCAGGCTGTTACATTTGAAAATATAATCAAAATAGAGGGATTCCATGAGAAACACAAACTACTAAAACTCATTCAAGAGGAAACACATAATCAAGATAGCTTTATATTTACTAAATAAAGTGAATCTGTAGTTCAAAGAAACATTTCTAATAAAAATAACCTCCAGCCCTAGACAGATTCTCTGGTAAATTTTATGAAACTTACCAGGAAGAAAATAATTCTATAAAATCTCATTCACAAATCTGAAGTGAAAGCAATAGTTTACCATTTACTCTTTGAGTATGAGATTATTATCCAAACCAGACAAAAACATTTCGAGAAAATAAAGCAATACACATAATAACATATTGTTACAACTGGGACTTATCCCAGGAAAGCAAAATTGATTTAATGTATGAAAATCAATCAAATTCATCACAGTACATTAAAAAATATAATCATTTCAATTGATGGAGAAAGAGCATTTAACACAATCTAACATCATCAACTGATAAAATTCTCAGCAAAATAGAACTAGAAAAGTTCTGAAGTTAATAAAAGTGATTTATTAGGCTACTAGTTACATCATATTTAATAGTAAAGCACATAATGTTTTCCCCTAATACCAGGAATAAGCCAAGAATGTGCCTCATAACACCTACAAGCGAATCCATTAACAAATCAGACTATCAAAAGTTAAAAAAATTCTCCTCTGTGTAACATTATTATGAGAATAAAAACCTAAGCTATAGATTAAAATATATTGAAATGGTATATTTTATAAAGAACACATAACCAAAATATATAAAAATTTGCAAAATTCAATTATAAGAAAATATGACTTGTTAAAACCGTCATTAAATAGTGGAATAAGTACTTCATCACTGAAGACACATGGATGGTACTATGCACATGAAAAATGTTTACCATTATTAGCTATTAGGCAAATACAAGTCAAAACCATGAGGAGATACAACTATGTATCTGTTCAAATGATAAAAAAAAAAAAAAAACCAAACTGACAATATACAGTGCTGGCAAACTTCTGGAGGGCCTGGGATTCTCTTTAGCGGGTGGAAAGATAACGTGGTGCAGTGAATTTGAAAAAGGTTGATGATTTCTCAAAATTGAATTGTATATCTATGATTGTACATCACTAACTATATTTATGATCTGATCATTCCCCCCCCTTGGCATTCCCTTAAGACAAATGAAAGTATGTGTTATATAAAGACTTTTGCTGTTAATAAAAGCTCTCTACTTGATTAACAACACAGAATTCATCGACAAGCTGAAGGGTAACCAAATTGGGCCACACCCATACGTGGATCAATAATCAGCATACACGGATCAATAAAACTATTACACAGCAACAGGGCTAACCCTCCCTTTGGATAATTCCACTGGAAAGCCGTAAAGCGTACATCCTATGTGACATAGTACACAAACTCGTGAGGGGGCAAGCTCAGCCACAGCTGAAAACAACCATGGCAGGTCAGAGGTGCAGGCAACAGGGAAGGGCCAGAGGGAGGGCAAAAACGAGACAGAAAAAGACGGGGCTGAGGGATCTGTTTATCATCTCGAAGACTGCAGTGAGGGTTTCACTTGGACACACGTCAGTAAATTCACCATACTGATGTTTTATATATAAGCCAGAATAAAGCCAAGGCTTGAGTAAGAGAAACACGATGAGCACAGAC
>NDGN011138053.1:0-12468 GCA_002564285.1 Tympanoctomys barrerae | reverse complement strand
TATCATCTGAGGAACATTTGAATATAGTGTTATTCAGATTCTTTTTGTGTCTTTCATTTTACTGTTCTGTTGAAGGAAGTTTAATATTTTCTAGTGGAGGCTTTGTAAGCAAGATAGTTGTAATATCTAAAATCAGGTACGCCTACATCATTAAGAGGTTTTTAATTGTTTTCAGATTTCAGATAGTTATAAAGAGACTTTGGTAAATGGTACAGTAGAACAATTAGAATATGGTATTTGAATATTAATGTAGACCTAAATAAATAATTTTTCAACTTTCTGGATACTGGTTATTATTTATTGAAAGCTCCCTTGGTGCTAGGTACCATATAAGTACTGAATTACCACATTAGGTATTATGGTAACTTTAAGACATTGATACTTTTAGTATGCTAATTTTAATGAACAGGATAATAAAACAGGTGTTTTAGGTAACTTCTCTAAGGTTATGTAACCATTGATTTGAGGTCAAGGCATTTGCATTCCTAAAGATACTCTTAATCATTGTTCTCTTTGATAGAGCTAATTACTAGCTTGTTGTTTCAACATAGCAAGAGTTCTCTTATTTATTTTATCAATCTCTTCTTACATGTAAGAGAAGTATTTCAGATATATTGATTATAGGATGAGTCCTGTTGATGTAAACCTATTGCAAAAATCTTTTGATCTAAGTGTTTAGTAGCATGGATGGTTCTCTCAGTTCTTTTGCCTTCTGAGAGGAAATACAAACCCCTTTCATAGTAAAGAGTCCACAGTGAGGAGACTTGCAACATCTTTCTCTCATTGTTTTCAGACATGAAAAAAAGTGTGAAAACAGTCTACTTGTAATAGAAATCTGGGGGACTATGTCTTTACTTCAAGTATTTTAATGCCATGTACAAGCTCATACTTTGACATTTCTGGTTGATGTTGATTCATTGTAGTTTGCATACTCAAGAAATACATATGCCTTTGAGCGTCACAGTGGTCCTAATGTTCACAGGACAGTCTTTCTTAACATTGGTACTTACAGCCATAGTATTTGTAAGCATATATAACTTTTGTGTATTTTACAAGTAACTTGGAACAGCCATCCTGTAGTTATTTGAGATTAGAGATCTTCTCTTGTGGTCCATTTCACTAATAATACTTACAAAGTATTTTGTCCACATCTTTAGTTGGATAGTGGAATAAAAGTATTTAATCAGTTAACTAAGGCACATAATAGATTCAACTTCAAATGTGCCGTGAATAATCAACTATAAACTTTACTCTAGGTTTTGTCTTATGTGTTGAGAGAAATATATCTTTTTTTTAATTGGAGTATCTGGTGTTTTGGGGTGCGTAAAACAGGTATTTAACCTGGGGCTTTAAGTTTTCACTGTTTTTATTGTAAGCTTGTTTCATACTTAAAAATCAGTAATATTTCTACTCATAGTATCAAGTTTGCTTAAATGACACTTAGTTGAGGCTATTTAATGCACACACTTTGAGCAGCAGTGAGTGCTTACACTCAATCTTGCTTCCTTACTGTTTCCTTTGTATGCAGGTTGTTTTTCTTTAAACTGATGAGCAATGGACTGTTGATTACTAGTGAAATTGAACCCTTGTAATATTTTATTGTGCATTAGTATTGCTGTAATCCTTGTTTGTGTTCATTATGAATACCCCTTAGCCTCTACTTTCTTCTGTCCCCAGTAGCGCACCGCCCACTTTTCCTTCTGATAGTCCTTCCCACATCCCTGCAACAGAACATGCCTATGCTTTAGGTGGCATTGTTCTGCCCTCAGCAATCTACATTGCCCCAGTTACCTCCCGCAGTCTTCCCTCCCTCAAGAAAATGGTCAGGAAAGGTCAGCTGACCCAGAGGGGGCCACTGAGATACAAACAGGTATTGGCTAAGGCTTTTTAAGGTATGGAAAACCACCTTCCATACAGTATGCTGTGAGGAGTAATATTTCTTGCTGAAGCTAATTTTTCTAATAAATCAGCCTGAGGTAGTACCAAGAAAAAGAGATTAAATTGGAGCACTCAGTGCACTCTGGAACCTCTGGATCAAATCACACCTGATGTGAGGTACGGTTCTGGGTCTTCACTGACATAAACCAACAAATTGATCTTTTGTTTTAGCAATTTTAACCCAGATGGGGGGAGAACTAAATATACAGTATAGGTACATAATGTTTTATTAACATTTCTGTAAGATTACTTCCACATAGTTCTTTATGAACCTATAGGAATTTGTGAGTTTGAACATAGTACTTCAGACTCCTCACTTTGTAGGGGATGTGTCCTGTTGTTTAAATTTCTTTGTCATGCAGACACTCCTCCATCCTTTCTCCTTGCCTGAAATTTTAGTGTCACAACTTCTCTATGTACCCTCTCTGCATTGCCTCTGTAATCAGATGCATATATATATGTGTGTGTGTGTGTGTATTTTTTCATAGTTGTAATTCTGTTCATATTTTTAAATGTTTTATAAAATAGTATCTGTATATTTATGTCTGCATATTGTTTTTCTTGCCTAACATTGTGAAACTCCTTGCAAGGCCACTTATTATATATATGTGATATTTCTCTCAATAATACATTGTTAATATTCTATGATAAGGGTATACTAGTTTCTTCAATCTTTTTTTAGTAATTGACATCTTGTTTCCATTTTCCTTGTCATTGCAGATAATACCATAATAGGTGGGCTTGTACCATGTTAGATAGCTTAAGTTACTTAAGTAACTAGGTATGTAAGAGTTGGATCCATAGGTCAAGGAAAATTATATATTTTTAAGTTTTGAGCTGGGTATGATGGTACATGCCTGAGAGGCTGAGACAGGAGGCAACGGATCACCCCAACTTCAAGGCCAGCCTAGGCTACATTGTTTAAGAATAGCCTGGGCTACATGATGAGACCCTGTCTCCAAAAGTTAAAAATATTTTTGTGATAGTTTGCCAAAAGTTTGTAATAGTTGTTTGACTAACAGTATCATTTTCCCCACCAACCTGAAGAGGCTTTCCTATTTCAGTTTTTGCTATTTTGCTATTTATAATTTGTGAGGTATCATTTGTAGTTTTTGAGGTTTGTAGTGCATTGGAAGTTACTTTTTTTTTTGTGGTACTGGAGATGAAACTTGGGACCTTGTGCTCGCGAGACAGGCACTTAGACCACTGAGCTATTTTCCCCGGCCCTGGAGTTAACTTTTTTGAAGTGATTATTCATACTCTTTGACAGTTTTGTGTGGATTATCAGTTTTCTGAACTCTCTGAATGGTACAGATACAAATCCATGTGTGTCGTACATTTATTTTTTTTGTAAACTAAAGTTGTTACTTTAAAAAATTTATCCTCTTTTACTTACAATTTAAAAAAAATACATTCTATTTTCTGGATATCCTAACACTTCACATTATTCATACAGACTACTTAACCTCTTTCATTAGTTTTTCTTAGTAACTTGGAATTGTGTCTAGCACAAGGTAACAGCAAGCCTTTCCAGTAGGATACATTGGGTATCATTTTGTACTCAAATTTTGTTTTTTAATAGTGCGTAATTTTGTTTACTTAGGCTTATACCTTTATTGAATAAGTCCTATACCTTTACTAAATGAAATGTTTAGCTGTTTTTTATCATTCTGAATAGAATGTGGGCTTTCTCACTGTAGAACTGATGGAATTTTCACTGATAAAAGCTGTTGACTTTTCTAGGTTTATTTAGCCACTTCATCAGTTTCTTTAATTTTGTATTTTGATTTAAAGTAAGGTATCTTTATCTGCTAGGTAAAATAGAAAAATATAACTTGTTTTTGAATGTTTATATATTTTGTAGAAAAAATTATAGACTCTTGTTTTATCATTTGAATATTGTTTTACATTTGTTCTCTGACCAGCATTTAGAGAAATCTCTCCTGTAACAACTGCACTGAGGCCTTGTTTTGGGTAGAGATGATTCAGATGTGCAGCTCCCAGGCCAGCAGGACCATAGATCTCAGCTCATCTCAAGGACGACTCTTGTTGGATTTTTGCAGGCCATGTTCTCCCTAGCATTTATCACTTTCTGACTTTCTTATGTGGGGGTGTAATTGCCCACTATGTTTCTCTTCTAACTTTATGGCTAGATTCATAACGTTGTGCTAGGACATAGAACTTTTAAAAATGGATAACTGTCTATTCTAGCATAATGGTGTAAGTGTGGCTTTGTAGAATCAGTTGGGATCATATTTCAGGCTGATTTACTGTTTCATCATCTTGAACCAGTTGCTTAGTCTTACTTAACGTGTTTGAGCTTGTTTCTTCATAATGAAGATGAGACAGTAGTTGCAATAACGTCATCGGGTGGTTGTATTAAATGTGTTAGGAAAGACAGTGTCTAAGCTAAGCATTAACTGTTATTAGCGTGCTTTGGCCATTCATCTTGGTTTCTCTAGTCTCTTAAATCAGTTTCTAAAATTCACACAGAGAAACAAGACTTCAAAATGTTTCTGGAGTAAAACTACACTTGTTTAAAATTTTTTTTCTGAGGATATTCTGAACTCTGGTTTCCTTTTGCAAACAGTTTACCTGTTCTGAAAATGTTTGAAGGTTCTTTTTTGGCCACATTAGGAACACATCTAGAAAAGTGAAGTGGAAGTAAGTAAGTGGTGAGAGTAGGTAAATTAAAATGAAGGATATGTTGAGAATGCTACTGGATCCTGGCTTTGCAGAGACCAGGAGCAGCACAGTATCCCCCGTGTCAGAGCCCTGAAGTCCACACATGGGACAAAATAGTATAGGCCCCTGACCACAGAAACTGGTCCATTTTGACTTTGTGTTCCTTTGGACTTACTTTCTTCTAGGAATTTGAAGCTCATTAAATATTCCCAGCTGTCATTCTCTTCGAGGATAACCAAAGTTTTCTTGTGTGTTTATAAACATAGCTGTCACACTTAGCTCTTGCATGCTTCACTTTTAGCAATAACGTGTTTAAATCATGAGTAAATCATTGAAAATGTTTTCAGATTGTAATACTAGTGGTTTTTAAATTATCTAAAACTTTGCTTCTGTTCTTCTTGTCCTTAGTTATTACCTATAATTGTGAACCATGTTCTTAGTTATTACCTCACTGTAGGTGAGCAGTTAAGATGTTTGCATTACTTGAATGCATTCTCTTTTCTGTGTGGTGTCATTAATATGATACAGCAGTTCATTTGCTTAAGTTATTAATCATTGGGTTTACTTTTTGTATAATCTTTTGAACAATTAACAGTGATATGGTTCAAAAGTCAGTGTGTATGAAAAGCTATGTCTGAGAAGTCATGTCCCCACCTTTCTGGCTCCTTTGATCTCCCCACATGGAATCATTAGTACTTCTAATCTAATTTATTCTTCCTGTATTTTTTTAAATAAAGTGCACTCCCCATTTTCACAAAAGGCTTCTGTATATACTTAGCGTAACCTGAAAAGTCACTTCATTTCATAGATTTTTCTCATTATTATGGTCGTACAAATGCCATTGTATAGCAAACTATGAAATTAGTTTATTCAACCAGTTGTGAATGTTTCCACTACTTTCAATTATAAATAAAGCTAGAGTGAGTAATTGTATATATGTGTTATGTGTCTGTGGAGGATAAGTTCCTAAGGTATTTTTAAAAAATCTTTGTTATGTTTTACATAAAATGCAACTAGTTTAAGACATACAATGAGGATGTGGAAGTCAGTGCCTCTTATCAAAAAGTTGTGCATTATGGTCTCCAGTCTTCCACTTTAGCTGTGCCAAGCAGATGGGCTTTGCCCTCTACCTGTGTAATACACATTTCTTTTTTCTCTTTTCATTGCTCTCCACTTTGTGTAAGTCTGTAGAAAATCTCAATATGGTTTTCTTCACTGACTTCAGTACCATGAATTGTTCTTCAATCCCTTTAATAGTGTGTTTAACATTCTTGGGAGACCATAAGAAGCAATGTGTGCTTGGGTATACCCTTCTAAGTCAGAATAGTCACTTAAAATTATTTCACATTTATGTAGACTTCATTATCTGTTATGTTTTCTGCATGTTCCTTTTAGTTACCCACATCTCAAGGTTAAATATTACATGGTTTTTTCCCCCTATGGTTTCTTAGTTATTTGCTTGTTTCTGCCTTTTTCTTTTTTAATCTTTCATGTATTTGGTATAGGGTCTCACTGTGCAGCTCAGACTCATAGTGATCTTCCTGTCTCAGCTTCCCCAGCACACCTGGTTTTGGTGGCTAGGACACTGCACCTAGGGTTCCAGGACCCACCTGGCATGCAGTACTGAGGATCAAACCTGGGTCATTGTGTTTGCCAGGCAGGCACTTAGACTACCGGGCCAATGGGGTTTTAAATTTTTTTTTTTTTTTTTGGTACTAGGGATTGAACTCGGGACCTTGCACTTGCCAGGCAAATGCTTATGCTGCTAGACTATCACCCTGGCTTATGGTGCTTTACAGTTTGTGTGAATATGCATGCGTTTTTTTTTTGTTTTGTTTTGTTTTGTTTTTTACTGGGGATTGAATACAGGGTCTTCCCACTGAGCTACATCTTGCAGTCTTCTCATGGAGAGTCTTATGAAGTTGTTCAGCTCTATAAGCTTGGCTCAGACTTGTGATCCTGCCTCAGTTTACTGGAGTTATGGTGTTTATTTTTTTCCAGGCTGATAACAGGCCATACCATTTATTAAGTGAACCTTTTCCCTCTGGAGTAGAAAGTTGATAATTCATTGATTTATTCAACAAAAATTTATTTCATGCCTCCTACTTGCCAGATATTTGTAAGTACTAGGAATAGAGTGGTGAATAAATTAAGCCAAAGCCTTCATGTAGGGTAGGAAACCATAGGGTTAGAAAGAAAATGATTATAGTCAGTGGATAGAAAGTATAATTGGGCTTAAGTAAGTCCCTGAGCAAGAGACATTTGAACTGAGACCTTGGAAACCAGCAAAGGTCGTCAGGTAAATCTGGGGAAAGCACACCTGTGAATAAGGATCTAACTAGTGTGAAAGGGCCCTAGGCTGGCAAGTTGGGGACCAGGAGGGAGTGTGTATGAATACAGAAAGCAGGAGTTATACCACATAAGATGTTGTAGACCCTGAAAGAGTTTGGATTTTACTTAAAATCTTAGGAAGCCAATGGCAAACTTTAAGAGGAATTTTCTAATTTAGGAGTAGCTTACATTGTATGCAACAATTTCAAGATAATGGTCTTTGAAACTTGCAAGGTTTATCTTCCGTAGGGCAAGTCCAGAAATGATCTTTCCAGACTGCTGGTGGTGGCTTCATGGGGCATTTATGCTTCCACCTGAAGACCACTCCATTGTTCAAGTTGTACATAGGCTAACAGAGCTCTATTATACCCATATTTCAGGCAGCAGGAAAGAGACAAAAGGCGTACTTCCTTATTGGGCTAGATCCCTGAGGAGGCTTCTTAAAGATGTGCATGATACTTTTGGCATGTTACTGTATCCTGAGGACTATGGCTAGTCTGCTGTTAGGAGGTTGGGTCTGATTAGAGGAGGTGGGTCACAGGCCGTGACCTGGTAGATGTATCTCTTTCACTGGCTCCACCCTTCTATCCTCTTCCTGGCCACCATGGCTTGGATAGATTTTTCCTCTGCTGTGCCGTTGTGTCATGCTGGGTGGTTTGTTTGTTTGTTTGTTTTGCTTTGGGACAGAAACCTCTAAAAGCCATGAGCTGAAATAAACTTTTAAGTTGTTAAAAATGGAAGTATCCAAGCAGAAAGGTTGAGAAGAGATTTGAGTACAAGAGTCTGTCTCAAGGAAGAGCAGAGAGCTGCAGATGGATAATTTGAGGATCATCAACAGACAGATGAGATCTAAAGCTGTAGATGCAAATGGATACATAGAAGGACATTGAGGGAGAATGTTTATGTTGAGAAGATGAACACCCTAATAAATCCTCTGATCTTTCACTCTTTCTACACTAGAGGAAGATGACTGAGAAGGAGTTGCTAAAAAAAAAAACTCAGAAGTACATATTACCCTAAATGTCAACAGCAAAAAAAAGGTTTCCAGAAAGCAACAGTTGTAATCATAGCCACCACTTTCTGACCACTGATTGTTTGCCAGTCATTTCCAATGTGCTTTACACAAATCACAAAATTCTCTACGACCTTAATGTTAGACTAGTATTGTAAACTTCTTACAAATAAGCCTGACACCGGAGGCAACTTGCTCACATGTTCACAGCTGATTTTGGACAGGCTCTGTAGCCTGTGCTCTTCTGTGGCATCAGTGCTTTAGACAGTCTCCCATTCTGCTGAGAAGAGGCAAACAAGCTGACTTTGCATTTGGGTTTGGTGAGTTAGAGGCCTTTGGTGACCTTGATAGAATTTGGAGGTAAGGTGAGATAAAGCCCTGGTTGGGAGTAGCTGAAACATTGGGAAAGCAGAGAGCAGACAAAAAGAGAAAAAGCACTTTGCTGGAATGGAGTGGTGGGTGGAACATGGAAGAACTAGGATGGGGATGTTACAGAATGCATGTTGATGGGAATGATCTACTAGACTGACAATAATAAACATGCACAAGAACTCAACTTGTAAGAATAAAGTTCTTAACTATGTGCTGAAGGGTGAGACCCACTGCTTGGGTGCAAGACAGCTCTATGGGATAAGACAGGCATGTAGGTTGGGTAGGAATATTATTTCTCCTGTGTTACCTATGTAAAACAATCATGGCAAAGGTAAACAGCAGAGAGGAAAGAGAAGAGAATGATGAGATAAAGTAGGGAAAAACAACAACTGACAATCAGTAAAAGGAATCAAAATCTGTAGCCAAATACAGAGGCTATTATGTATTTTTCTCAATTGTGTACTTTTTATTCAGAAGGTACAAAGAAAACTGGAAGTTGAATTTGACCAGGGCTGTGATTTTTCTTGAGGGAATGAAATGGGAAGTAGACACATTGTTTGAAAATAAATATAAGGGACAAATATTGTAATGATGCATAATGATCATAGAATCATTGTGAGAAGTGAGGTCAATAAAAACAGTGGGGGACCAGGCAGAATCAAAGGATGACTTCTAGGAATGAAATATTTTGGTGTGCATGTACCAAAGTGATAAGAGGGATAGGCAATATCAGAGAAAAACCTGATACTGAGATGCGGAGATCGGTTAGGAATATAAATGTGTATGTTTGAGGTGTTGAGAGAGAATAGATAATTGAAGTGAGGCCAAAGTCTTAGACAGGTCATGGGTATTTCTTCATACAAAGGAAAAGTTCCCATATGCAGTCCATTCTGCTTTTAGAATCTTTTCTGTCAATGTAGTTTTGTGTTAAATTCATAGCCATTTTATTTTATGATATCTTTATAAAGCAATTCTCAGTTTTTATCTTTGATAATCATTCTACTCAATTACAAAATCAAGCCATAAGATTCTGGCAGTGGATGTATCAAATTTGCATATTAACGTATAAAAGTGACATTTAAGAAAATCTCTGAATAAACATGGCATTTATTCACTTAATTTTATGTCCTTTGATACAGTTTTTTTCTTCATGTCAAGGGGAACCTGTGACACATGTCACAGTGAGCTCTTTGTTATCCCTGAAAGCTCTTCTGTCTTTAAGCACCTCCCAGGAGCTTGGTTCCTACAGTTGTGCCCACCTTCAGACTTTAGGGGCTCCCTTGTATTGTGAGAACAGCAACCCCAGAGAACCAGTGAGCAAAACTACGGCCATTAAGACAGGAATTTCCTGGAAATTGCCTCACCCTATCTATTTGCCCTACAGCTCAAAATCCAATGCTGTTGAATTTTATATGTAATGTCTCTTAGCTTCTCTAGGTGAAGTTACATTTCCCATTCCTAGTTGTATATTTTCATTTTCTCTTCCCCCAACTCTTGGTCACACTTTGTATAAGTTTAATCTGCTTTATTTATATTTTCAAAGAACAACATGTTTATTTTAAAACTCCCACCTTTTCACTCTTTTAAATACTTTATTTTGAACCAATTATGGATTTGTAAGAAGCTGCAGAGGTATTACAAAAGAGGCCCGGTGTGCCTTGACTCAGTTCCTCCAGCTTCATAGTGGCACGTGTGCCACAGCAGGCTGTTCCTATCATTGAGCTCTGAGAGATTTGCCATCACTGCTCCAGATGGTTATAGCTTTCAGAACCTACACTACAGCATCAATACCAAGAGATCAGTATTGTTACAGTGTGTGTGTGTGTGTGTGTGTGTCTGTGTGTAGCCCTGTGCCATTTTATCACCTGTAAGTTAGTGTAATTACTGCCACAATCAAGAGGAAAGACAGCTCTAGCCCAGGAGGTCTCTCTTGCTCTGTCAATTTATCATTATCTTCTACCGTCCTTAACCCCAAGCAACTCTTAATTTATATAATTTTTATCATTTCAAGAAGGGGCTCTATTTATGGGATAGTTATCTGGTACATGACCTTTTGGTTTTTCTCAGCATAAAGCTCTAAAGAGCTATCTAAGCTGTGTGTATTAATAGTTGCTTAGTTTTTATTGCTCAGTAGTGTTTCATGGTGTTGACATGCTGCAGTAAGGGTTGCTTATTCATTTGGCACACATCATGCTTGTTTCTAATTTTTGGCTATAACATGCTGGTAAGGATGATTGTGTGCAGATGTTGTGTGGACATAATCAAAGAAATGTGATTGTCAAGTCACCATCCTTGATTCTTAATTCTCTATGACTTAATTTGTAATTTTTTAATGTTCTTTTGTTGCTTGCTTATTTAATGTTATTTAATTATTTAATATTGGCTGTTCCTTTTTAGTAGTAATGGTAGCATTTAAGCTATTCCCCCTCCCCCACCCCCCAGTGGAACTGAGAATTGAACTCAGACCCTTCCATTTGCCAAGGAAGCGCTTATTCCACTGAGCCATCTCCCTGGCCCTGTATTTAAGCTATTTTCTACAGTATATATTTTAGTTGTGCTCACATAAGGTTGGTCTTAGAATTCCTGAACTCAGGCAATCCTGTATTAGCTAGGACTACAGGTTACACTCCACCATATATGTTTGTGTTTTTGTTTTTGTTGCTTTGTGTTTTGTGAGGCAGGGTCTCGCTATGTAGTGCAGGCTGGCCTTGAGCTTATTTATGGAGCCCAGGCTGAGCTTGAACTCATGGCAGTCCTTCTGCTTCACCTTTCCAAGTGCTAGAGTCACAGTTGTATGCCACCACACTTGGCTGTGGCTCTAAATAGCTTTCTATCTAGTATTCTTTTTCTTTGTAGAATTAGTTTTAGTTACATCTTGGGGAAGGACTCAAAATTATTTGGAGGAGTATGTCCTAATCTCACATTGTAAGGACTTACCCTCTTGAAATTATTTTTCTTCTTGTTGTAAACTTCTAGTTTACAATTCAGTCATGGTAGCAGAATGTGAAACAGAATCTCTCTGCTTTTCAAAACTATCTATTAAGGTTTTCTTGGCCAAGAATTTTGCTTGCTCTTCTCTTTCTGGTTGGTTTGTTCACATTTTGTCACCATTTATTTTAGACTTACAGTTGCATCATATAGTGCAGCCAGGAGTATGAGAAGTTCACTGGTGAGGGTGAGGTTCCTCTGTGGGACTTCTGACCACAAGTCTGCTGCAAAGATTCTGTGGAAAGTCTTCGAGCCTGTTGAGAGCAATGAAACTCTCCCCAGAGGTAGAGAGCTTTAGTATGGAGATGAAGTAAAACAACTCAGTACGTAAAATGGAGCAGATAAAGAACAAGGAAAAATAAGATCGCCAGATGAAAAGCACTATTAAATTCTACCTTGTAGGTGCCAGAACCCATGTGTAGCTTTCACTCATAGTAATCGTTAAGCTTTCATCATAATTCACAGAGTAGGTGTAACAGTTTTTTGGTGACAGTTTCCTGGATTGGGAAAAGGGAACTCAGAGTAATTTTCTTAAGGTCATAAATCTAAATAATAATGAAATTGAGGTTTAAATTTTTAAAATTACTTCATGGATATAAGAAATTTAACATGCTATTTATTTATTTACTTTCCAGTACCAGAGGTCAAACTCAGGACCTTGCACTTGCCAGGCAGGCACTTAAGCTGCTGAGCTACATCTCTGGCCCAACACATGCTACTTACATAATATGAAGTTTTGTGCAAATCTATTAAAACATCATTCACATCTGTTACACTGTTTGGTGTATACTTGAACTGCTAGATTCTGAGTCATTTAGGATGTTATGAGAGAATTTTTTCAGGTTTATATAGCTCTGGAAATTTTAACTTATTTAGTTCATAAAGAAATACAATATATAAATTATCATTGTATCTTTTATCATTATATCATGCTTTTTTGTTTAGTCTTGCATTTTACTTGCTCTAATAATATTCATCTTATGTTTTGATTTCATTTTTAATCTTTAGAAAAGAATATAAAGAATGTCTATGAACACTAATATGATAAATACCTATTGAAATCCTACCCTAGTGGGGCGGAGGAGATGGTTCAGTGGAATAAGTGCTTCCCTGGCAAGCGCAAGGGCCTGAGTTCAATCCCT